>KZ506381.1:13210-39731 GCA_002844005.1 Limosa lapponica baueri
AAAGAAATGAAGGCAGGTTTGTCACTAGCAAAAAACTATCTTTTCAACTAACATTAAATTCACACACCTCCATAGATTTCAACTGAGGATCTAGTGTAGCGCATTTGCCGTCTCCAGATAAATCTGCCTGGTATAAGCCTGCTCTATATGAATGAGAGTGAAACTAAGTGGTCCCCAAAAGCAAAAGGTCTATGACAGGCTTGCAGCAGCTAAAAGCCTGTGAGTCGATGGGTGTGAACTTTGGCCTGGTGTGCTATGATTTGATTTGTGAGATGTGCAGCATCGGCCCTGTGAGAGCTGCTCAGGGAGACAATAGCATCTGCTCTATGACTGGCTGGAAAAACCTATTTGTAGTTATAATCAAGCAGCAGTTGGAGGGTAAACAAGATAAACAGTCTGTGAATTAACAGCTGCAACATCATTTGTTATTTCACCGCTGGAGATGTACAGCAGGGCCTAAAATACATCGCCTGTTTGCTTTTGAAGCATCTCTAGTGAAAGCTGAATGAGAAGAGACTCTTCTGGATTCACCAGAGTTAATGCTGCTACTCTTATCTCTGCAGAGCTCAGATCCTTGTGCCCTGACCGCATCTTCCCTCCTGCTGTTTTCCAGTTTGCCTCCACCTCTCTCAAGCTTCAGGGTCAAAACAATCCCTCGACTGACCCCAGAAATTTCTGTGTAGTTTGTTTTGAGAAGAATTCCATTTCCACCAAGTTTGACTTTTTCAAACCATGCCCCACTGAGAAGTGTTTTCTGAGACCGTTTGGCACTCAGTGGTGATGAACTGCTGCTGTGCTGGTTCCCTTGGCTGACTGCAGTGCTCGTGACCTGAGTGGGGACCACAGGATTCCCTGCAAGTCCTTGCACAAGGACTGAGCATTGCTGACAGCAGGTTCAAACAGTGGTTTTGAGGAACACTTAAAGCCGACCTCTTCACTTGGCTACTTAAGCCCGCAGCCCCTGTTGGCCTGTCATCTATTGCAGCACACTGAAAGTCTCTTTGGTGTATTTCTTTAGGCATCGTATTTGTTGAGGATTAGCTTGAGCTGCACAGACAAATGTTTTGATATGAGTCATCTGGCACTTTAACACATTTTATTAATACTGCTTGGTAAGCGTGAACCTCCATATCTGCTGCCAGTAGATTTCTTCTTCTATCTTTTGCTTCTTTAATTTTATTTTGCTTTAAACTTTTTCCAGTTCCCACCTTCTGCTTCATATTCTTTACTAGCAATATTCCTTTTCTTCCAGGCAACGCACATGTATTACACCTCCCGCCATCTATAGCTTTCCATATTTCTTTGTTCAGTGGGATTTTTTAACTGCTTTGGCCTATGGGAGTGTAATATTTATAGGGGGGTGTTACAGGTGGGTCCTGGAGTGGATGCTGCAAGCGTGCTGTACCTTCTGTTTACAATGCAGATTAAACTAGATGAAAAAATGGTTCCTCCTTCCTGCAATACCTGTGAAGGAAGCACAGGGGGAAACAAAAGTATTCAGAAACAGAATGCCGTACACCAGCTGGCATGATTCCCCTAACTTTTCTGGATCTAAACAATTTATCCAAGCTGAGCATGGGTCCTAGAGGTTTCAGTTTCTGAAGTGAGAATAGAGCACTCTTAGAAGCATGCCTGTTTGAGCAGGTATTTTATGACATTAGGTAACACAGTGAAGCATTTTCTTGATGAATGAACATTCCACAGACAAGTCTGAAGCAAATTGTCCAGTAAAAAAAAAGTGGGTTTGTGGGACAGATTCTTCAAAATGACAGTAGTAGTAGTATTTTAATCTTTCATGCTGTAATTGGTGTCACATGCTCAGTTAATATTTAGGAATTCATATTCTAATTAACATTTTATTATTTTAGAAAATCGTAATGTATTTTCTCCATTAGAAAAACATTTAACAAACAAATACCTAGTCATTATCACTAGAATTCTTGTTTACCTGCTTGTGGTATCTAAGAGTCTAATCTTTTTTCAGATTAAAAATTTAAAACTGCAGAGGAAAAGGTCCTTGGATGCGCCTTGGGAATCAGTTCAAATTTGGTCTAGAATACATCTCTGTTTTCTTAAAATAGATCAAGGTTTTCTGAGCCAAACATTTTATCTGCTGCAGAACCTGGGAGTACAGGTGGTAGAGGCAGTGACCCATTCAACTCAGTAACACATTTCCAAACCTGGGTACTATCAGCTGCACCAGAAGAGTGTAAAAACCCATCTCACTGGACAAATGTGAGACTACATTAAAAATGTTCCATTTCATCAAGTCTAATTTGACTATGGACAAAAGGATGACAGCTTGCTCCCTTTGTTGTGTTCAGAATGACCACGAGTGTTCATACAGCACAAAGAGATGAGTGCCTTTGAGTGTTACAAAGCTTCTGACCTCAGTAATATTTCTTGGCAATGAGTTTCACTAGTTAATTATGCACTAACAAAATGCATTTCTTTCCATTAGTCTGACATGTATTGTCTGTCTGCTGCATAGGCTATGTCCTTTCCATTTTTGCTGTTGCTGGTGGAGATGGTGCTAGTTCAACCTCTTTTCCCCAACTGATGCCTGCCCAGACCACCAAAGATCCTTTAGGGGTCTTATAAGGCTGGTGAGGAAATGGGCACTATTAGCCTGTTAAAGCCTAGCTGTTGTTTAAATGCGCTGAGTCATTATATAATTACTTTATAATTTAAAGTTCTTTGTCTCTTACATGCAGCTGTGTGTAGAACTAAAAGCAGCTGTACAAATTGACCCAAGAGAAGGTGGTAATAAGCCCTCAACAGACAGGAAAACAAATATTGGAAGAAAATATTTCTCTGAAACATTGTGTTACTACTATATCTTTTAAAATAAAATGCAAAGCTAGCTGAAATGACATTTGGAAAACAAATACTTAAAAATCTGAAGTAATCTTAAGAGGCTATTTCCATGGAAAGAACATGCAATACTCGCTGTGCAAACAGTATTCAAGTGGATAGAGGAGTGCCGTGGTAAGCAAGTTCCTCTTGACATTTCTGAGTAAACCTCTGCCATCCATGACAACCATACTACTTGTGCTGTACTTACTCTGATTCTCTTCAATGTGATTATGTAATTGTGCACCTTGTTTTTTTTTAGGATGAGAGGGGCTAGAAGGAACAGAGTTCGTATCCTCTGTGTGCCTTTGGTGTACTATAGCCACTGAATAACTGCTTATGCTTTTAAGTTGGCTATATTCTGCTTGCAAAGTATCTCTGAATGATTAAATTGACTCAGACAAGGACGGTAATGTGTTATTAAGCCATTTCACCCCATCTGTTTGTCACAGCTATTTGGGAGTACTTTGGCTAGCAATAGTAACAATGCTGATGCCAGGTTTCGCAGCCATTGTCTACCACGTACAGAAGAATGCCTGAATACTGACAGGATCATCAGCATTAAGCTTCCTCATGAACCAAAAGCTTCCTTTAGGTGCAAATATTTTGCTCATAATGAGTGTAGAGGAATTGAGTATATTATTACTGTTCTGGAGTCCAGAAATATGTATCGTTTTGTGCTTCATTCTGACTGCTGCTAGTCAAATGGTGTCGTGCAAGTAGTGCCACGTGGGAGAAACCAGTAGAGATGACAAATATTGAAGTGATTTGTTCAGTGTTGTGTCAGATTTCTTTCTGTTGGGAGAGATTTCTTTCATTGGCCATGTAGATTCCCAGTAGGCTTAATAAATTAATATTTCACTCAGGGTTTATTTTCCACCCTGCCCAGTTCCACTGTTGCTGTTCAACTGTGCTGATGGAAAACAATCAAAAATGTGTAAAGATTCTAAGGAAAAATGCTCTGAAATGTCTTTTACCAGCTAGTTAATAAATATTTCATTTAGAATTTTTATATGGAAGCTCTAATTGCTTGCTGAGCAGTTCTGGTGTCAAATTTGAAGACTTTTAGTCTGAAAAAGATAAAAAAGACAACTGTTCCAGAGTTATGTGTATTTCTCATGACAATGTTTATCATATAGTTACTGATAACTTCTCCAATATCTCATTACTAGAACAACGTCTAAAGCCCCTGATTCAAAATTTAATACCTGGAATAGATCCGATACTACATCTACTTGTAACTCTGTCTAAAGTCATCATCAATATAAGATTCTTGATTCAATATCCAAGAGACAACAAATGCAGAAAAATAATACAGGAGTTTCTAGCAAATGCATGGAAAATGATCTCAATCTTTTACTGTATTTACTTAAATTAGCTGGTACCGGCTACAATTAGATCTCGGAAAGTCCATTATAACTAGAATTTGGGAGGATATTTATGCTGTAATAATTATTACAACTGACATTAAGTATCCTCCATATTCTCTAATCTCCATTCCAACCAAATGGAATGATACACAGATATATGTATTATTAATAAATATAATAGTCCTGCAAGTAGCTATTGAACAAAGATTTCTGAAAGTCTCCTTCATTATGATTATTCCACAATTTTCTTAAGTTCTCTGTAAAGAAAAGTCTTGTATCATCTTAGATCATTGTGAAATACTGAACAGTTAATGTATAGCGTCACGAAAAAACATGTTTATAAATACAAACATTGCACACGGGACCTCTATAAAATGTTCAGTCAGACAGCTGATGTTTATAGCTTTCTGTATTTAAAAAAACATTGCTTTTACAAGCTTACAATGTTAATGATTTATTTAGAAACAACTTGCTCACTTGGAGGAAAATGTTCTGCTATGAGCATTATGAACTGAAAAATCCAACATGCTCATTTTGGACGCAGACTGCAAACCTCCAGAACGACTTGGTTTTGTCAGGGTTGATCACGTCATGCAGTTGGGGCAGAGGATGGTTTTGTCAGCTGCAACTCTTGCAGTCATGCCTGACTGACTTAGGTGGAAGAATTATTATGAGGAGTGTTTTCCTTACTTAAAACTTCCTACCTTTATAGTGAAAGTGTAAGATACAGTTCTATTTGTAAACAACTGAAGCGTAATATCTGCAATACATCATGTAAAGGTATAATCACTGTCAAAATGACAAGGCAACATTACAGAAAGTGACTGCTGTAATTGACAGAGATGGTGATCAGGCTCTGAAACTGTTTTCTGATTGCATATTCATGATTCCGCTCTATAATATGCTACAGTTACTGTGTGAGTTATTCTAAGTGGATGTTTTAACATGACTAGACTGACACCTTGTACTTTGAGATTTGCAAGTCTAATCTTTAACACTGTTCTCTCCACTTTTTTTTCCCAAATGTCTGACTCTTGACATGTGGACTTATCTGTGGGACACATCAAAGCACCCATGCATGCAGGAGCACACCAAGCAGTTGCATCCATGCTGCCACACCGGTGATGGTGGTTTACTGGTAAAGGAACACCCCAGTGTCTGCCACCATACACCCCACCCTACCAGTAGCTGTGAATAGTTGGTGAACACTCCTTCAGCAGTAGCAGAGAAGCACGATCAAATCTGTGCCTGTGAACAGATCATTTGTCTGAATTGCTCTCTGGCCTTGGGTAGCTCTTTGTAAGCTGGCTCTTTTGTTAGCTAATTATTCGACTCTAGCTTTTAGACAGCTACTACCAACACGCTGTGCCACAATCACAACAGTTACTGGCAACTGAATGGTGAAGGTGTGGAGACTTGCAGAAGTAAACTCCTACATCTGTCTTGTCCCTAAGTAGAAAGCAATTATCTCTCTTGATTCTGATGGTGATTATTACATTTTCATTCAAGCTCGGTGAGGAGTTTGGAGGGAAAAAGGCAGAGACTTTATATGTTCCTATTCTTCTTTTCATTGTTTGCATTTCTGACACAGAAGAGTTGGGCAATTTCCCAAATAATAGTTGATATTTTTTTCATTTCCCAGGAAGTGATAGTTTGTCAGAAACTGAAGCTCTATACAACAAGTACATTCCTGCATTTTTTCCATACTGTATAAATACATATTCAGTGGGCCAGAAAGGAAGTGACTTTAAGGGGCATTTGTGAAGAATATGCAAGAAGATAGATGAGGGAATTGCACATTAATGGCTGTTTGCTCCTTTTTCTGATCCTACTGTTAAACATTACACAGAAAACTTTTAACTTTATCTCAGTGCAAATTTTATAGATGGATTTTATAATCTTAAAAATATCTTGTTCAATAAGGAACTACTAATTTTCACCCACCTCCATTCAGGAGCAAAGAAAGTGTATACTAAAGGGTGTAGTTCAAGACTCAAAGGGATTTGAGAGACTCCAAATTTACTGTTGGTTTGTCCACTGACTGTCTTGTCTTATCTTTGACCTTCCTCTTTCCATCAGCTCCCTGGGTGCTTCTGCCTGTCTTTTCATGGTAGAAAACCCAGAAATCTTATATCTTATAATGCTGCTCTCCATGCAGTTCACATCCAGAACCCACCATGCACCACAGCCATCAGGATTTGAATATTCTCTTTTGACTTAAATATGCTTCTGATTCAGAGAAGCCTCTGTCTGCAAAGTGGACAAGCTAGCAAAATGCTGCACAGACTGCTGAAAACTCGCTTTTATGCATGAGGGACAGTGGCCAAGATAAAAGGTCACTTTGATTTTGCTCTCTTTGTGCATCTAAACACACTTCTCTGTTTGTTGTACGTTAAGCATAACTAAACCATATGGCTGTAGGATCTACTGTACCAAAGATTAAGGCAATGGGTCCTGTCTTTTTGACAAAACCAGTCAACTGCAAACCTAGACTTTCAGACCAGTTTACCTGGGTTTAAGGTATTTGCAGAGAGACAGCCAGATAGACAACACTGTTGAGTCTGGTCCTATAATGGGGAAAAATTCATGTGGCAACACCATAGACTGCTTGCAGCATATCTGCAGTTCCAGTTTAGCTTGCAGCAGCTGCTCCATTCAGCCAACCAGAAAGCTTTGCTTGTTAAGCTCATTTTTGATGCATGCCTAAATGGCAGAATGCATTTAAGAAGATGGATGGAATTCCAAAAAATCTGGTCCTGTCAGGACAGAGCATGCAATCCTTCAAGTGGCTCCCTGTTCTCCCAAACTTTAGACCAACTGGCAGCTGGATAGAAAGAGTGAAATCACATAAGATAGCCAAGCTGATCAAACCGCAGAGAAGGTCTGAATGACTTTTCCATCTGCCTATCCACTGCTGTAGAGACCTACGCCTCTTTTGCACCTGCTGTGACAGCCTTCAGTAAGTGCTATGTCTGTTGGGGACATCAACTCACTTCTGAGCATGAATGTCCTGAAACAGTGACCAGAAGTACTCCTTCACCGCTCCTGACTTGCAAAGGGCTTTTTCCAAAACCTGTGATCTCCATTATGGAATAGACACCAGCATGCAGCTGGCAAGGCAGAAAGTCTGTGGCCCTGCTCTATTTACATTGAAGTGTATGAAGCAGTAAACATTCAGCTTAGAGCCTGCATTGATATTTCCCTGGAAACAGTCCCGATAGGTGAGGCAGCAGCTTTTAGCTAAGGATGCAGACGTCTCTGCTTGCTCTCTCCAAAGTTAGTGTGTTGCCATGGTGTCTGCCCTGGGTAAAAATCCACCATGGAGTTCTGGGTCAGCTTCTTCTAGCCAGCAGCACAGACGTGTGGAAACATGCCCTACAGCCAGAAGGTGACCTTTTAATGCAGGTGCAGCTCAGGCCGAGGGGCACTCTCTGGTGCTGAATAGCTCCCAAAACAATCTGACATTATATTGTGGCTTGTGTGGGACTGTTGTTGTTGTCCCTTTAGTACTTCTGCTCTGAAAGAAACAAACGGAGCTTGCCAGGCACTGGAGTTGCTGTTTCACACTAAATGGGCTTTCCAAACCTGGGCAAAACATCAGCGTTCCAGTTGGGTGATGAAGCTTCAAAAAAGTGTAGTAAACACCCTTGTTCTATCTAAAATGCTTAGGTGTGTTCTATGTTTGGATTTATGCTTTGATTTTTCTTTCTTTGTTTGACTTCTAAATTTTACTTCTTTGCAAATGAATATATTTATATATATTTTATATTAAAAATATATTTATATATAGGTATAATTATTTTTATATCTATTTATATATACATTTATGTATAAATGTATATATAACATATATAAGTATTAAAGAATGTTAAAAGAAGTCACAGTCTCTGGCTAGCCCTGAGACTGGCCTCCCTCAAAACAAGTTGTACTTATGCCACATAGTTATGATTGTTCATCACAACTACAGCCATTTCAGTATTTCATCCAAGCACCACATTTCACTGATGTTAGTGTAGTGTGTTGTGAAAGATGCCTGGAATATGAGTTCCAAACACCGTGATGAGGTAAGTAATACAACTAGACTGGTAAGAGATGTTTCTCCTATAATCCCATAAATAACAAGAAATAATTTATATGTTGGTAGATTGTCCCTGTAACTCTAAAATAGTGCTAATTCAAGGATTTCCTCTCTGCTCAGTATTGTCACTTTCATTGCATAGACATTGGTCTGGAGGGTGTGTTTATTATCCAGCAATCCACATGGTACCATGTCCTCCTATGTATGTTGGGAATCAGGACAGATAAGAGGCATAGAACATTACCTGTTTCACTGTTCATTCCTACGTGTTTCTGTTTCTGGACTTCACAAGCCCATTCATCTCACAGTTCTTGTGACTGTAATGTAATCTTTGTTCTGACCCAACCCTGTTTTTCTCAGCCACAGGAGACAGAAGACAAATTATATATTAGTGAATTTCCTGCTCGGATTACAGGCTGGGTTGTCTTTTCAGACACACCAGGCATCATCTGTAGTTAATACTACAGAAATTTGAGTGTTTGCATCACTGGATCAATTTTGAAGATGGGAAGCCAGACGTCTGCAGAACTTTCACCATGGGGAATCTGTTTACTCTTCTGGTTCGCAGGCATTATCATCTTCCAGAGAGCCTCTTAGGCAGAGCAATCCTTCCAGCTGCTTTGGCTGGAGACTGACTCCAGCATTTGGAAGGGGGAATTGCCTGGTTTCCTTCTATTCTGTGACTGCTGTAGGCACTGCAGTTCCTGACACTGTGTGTCCAGAGCTTTCACATGCTCTCAGTTCTGCTATCAAATGTTGCCATTCTCCCAACAAACCAGAACCTATTTAAGGACTTCATTAACTTTTTGGGACTCTGGATTTGTGTTAAATCTAGTTCTCTTTTGCATAGGTGGATTTTTAAGGACACTGTACTAAAAAGACTTAGGCATCCCTTTCCAGGTGAAGCTTGGCTGTTCTGTTCCCCGAGAAGGGGAGCATTGAAGCCCCATCAAAGGACATGGGTGTCTCATCTCAGGCTCCAGAAGGAACAATGTGTCTGCATTCAGATGTTTTGATAAGACAGGAAAAGTAATATTATAAAAAGGAAAAAGTGTTGCACATTAAAAGGCTGATATGTCTAAAAAGTATAATCCAGCAAATTCCTAACGGAAGACTACTCCTTAGTATTGCTCATTGAGACAAGGTTGTTGGTTACTGCCAAAAAATACCAAACTTTTATTGTGAAAGAAAATAGCTGTAAGTGCTGTGTTAACACAGACTCTACAAGGTTGTGGTAGGTATCAGTACGTCTGGAACATTCATGGAGTACAGCAGTCCACCATGTAGCACAAACCAGAATGACATTACACCATATCTTGGGTACAATAACTCTTGCATTATGTGAGGGGGCAGCCAGTCCATTATACTGCAACTATTGACCTTGAAACAGACATGAGGTATTCTCTTTCCCCTGTCTGTGTGGTCTGGAAAATATTTGTGGTCATGCACATTTTGGAAGAGGTGACAAGGAAGATAATTTTCATTAAATCATGATGTATTTTTGCAATTGTATTGGTCTTATGTGGCCAGGTTTGGGGGGGGCAGAGGGGGAAGGGCTACAAGGGTGGCTTCCATGAGAGACTGCCAGTTGCTTCCCGCATATCTGGTAGCACCAAAGCCAGACGGCTCCAAGACAGACCTGCCACTGGCCAAGGCTGAGCCCATCAGTGATGGTGGTAGTGCCTCTGGCACAACATTGTTAAGAAGTTGGGGAAAAACTGCTGTGAAAAAAACCCAGCTGCATACAGGGGAGTTAGATATGAGAGAAACAACTCTGCAGATGCCAAGGTCAGTGAAGAAAGAGGGAGAGGAGATGCTCCAGACACTTGAGCAAAGATTCCCCTGCAGCCCATGGTGAAGAACACAGTGAGGCAGGCTGTCCCCCTGCAGCCCATGGAGGTCCATGGTGGAATAGATATCCACCTGCAGCCTGTGGAGGACCCCATGCCAAAGCAGGTGGATGCCCGAAGGAGGCTGTGACTCCGTGGAGCACCTGCATTGGAGCAGGCTCCTGGTAAGACCTGTGACCCTTTGCAGAGAGGAGCCCACACTGGAGCAGGTTTGCTGGCAGGACTTGTGACCCCATGTGGGACCCACACTGGAGCAGTCTGTTCCTAAAGGACAGCACCCCATGAAAAGAACCATGTTGGAGAAGTTTGTGGAGGACTGTCTCCCATGGGAGGGACCCCATGCTGGAGCAGAAAAAGGTGAGAAAAGTCCTCCCCCTGAGGAGGAAGGAGCAGCAGAGACAACGTGTGATGAACTGACCACAACCCCCATTCCCCATCCAGCTGAGGAGGGGAGTAATAAAGTGGTTTGGTGGGCACCTAGCATCCATCCAGGGTCAACCCACCACAGCAATTCTACCACTTTTAAAGATGTCGTACAGTGACATGAAACGTTGCACGTTTTGAAATTATGACCTGATAAAATTTTAGTCTGTTAGCGTTAACAGCCTTATCAATTTTTAGCACATGTTGGAACTTTTTTTGAGAAAAAAAAAGAATCCATGGTAAAATGCAGTTTATGAAAAAATGAAATGTTTTGTAGGAATTTTCCTCATTTTGACAAGGAAAATGACAAGAAATTAAAGGCTTTTCACAGATTTTCAGTTTTCTTATGTCAAAGCACTTCATAAACATCAAAACAGCTATTGCTTTAATTTATAGAGTTTATTAATGTGCTGTATGTGTATATATTATAAGTTATATTAGTATATGCTTAATATTCTGCCTTTAAAGTTTTATAAAAGAATGTTTTCTTTGAGAACAAAATGTTTTGATGATGTTGGCAAATGTTTAGAAGTTTATGAAATTAGTATTTTCGTTTTTTAATTTCACGGTAGATTTTTGATTTCATGGTAAATGTATGAATCTTAGGACTTTTGGTTTCTATAGGAAGTAATGCTAGCAATGTCTTCAGAACACAAATTGTATTTAATGAGTTTTCTTCAGATTTTTGTGAAGAACTAATGATGGACGATTTTTTCCACAAGATGGCAGTGATGAGTTGTGAAATTTACAGGAAAAAGAGGTAAGGAGATCGATAAAAACCTCTGTGGAAACAGAAGATCCAGGTTTGATAAAACAGCGAGAATGAGGATATTACAGAGTCATAGGGAAAGTTCCAGCTTTAGTTTAGTCTTTTGTGGCCAAACAGAGCAGCATGTATTTTATTGTAAGTAAGATCATATACCATGGTGCCTTTTGATAGCAAGCCAAAATTGGCTGCAAGATCTAATTACAGTCACATAAAATATATTTTAACTGAAGTGTGTGTGTTTGTGTGTACAGATTTCTCTCTCACATACATTTTTTTATATTCATATAGCTGCAAAGTGTTCACAACAAGAAGTCAACTGTTAACGGAATAGTAATTATTTTGCCTGGAAAAAAAATTCCAAGCAGAAAAAGCATGTCAAGTAACAAAAAAAGGGAAAGCCACTACAAATGTAGTGACAAATACTTATTAGGAAATTAGTATTTTATTAATAGTATTAATTATTATGCCAAATCTTGCTCTGAATCTCCTTCTAACCAACATTAAAAAAAAATCCATAAGTCATTAAATGCTGCATAGCAGTGAGTTGCCATAAACAATAAAGAGCCTGTTCAATCATGATGGGAACCATCATCAGAATGAACACAACGATCTTCCCTATTCCTGACTGAGAAATACAAACACAGTTTTCCACCGTCATCATAAAAATCCTGCAATTCTTTTCATCTCTGATTTAGTCTAAGTTTGGCAAGAAAACAGGTGGGAGTAGGGATGCTGAAATAGCAAATCCCGAGCCTTAAGAAAAAATGGATTTTTTGCCTTTTTCATATGAAGCCAGGCAGCTTGGACTGTGTGTCTGTCTCTCTACACGTATATGCGTGCACACACACTCTGAGTACTTCCAGGTTTTCCAACCCTATTTTCCAACAGCATGTACACCTGTATTCTTACATGTGAATACTACTTTACAGTGACAACACGAAGAATAAGCTTTTTCTGAAGATGCTGGTAGAGAGCAGGTCTCCATCTGGTGCAAAGCAGCAGCCTGCAGACAGAGGGAACAGTGCCAGGTTACGGTGGCTCAGAAGCCGTCTAGGTGTTTTCGGATCCTACCTAAACCACAGCTGTGAAGCTATGAAGGATGGCATATTTACTAGAGGTCATATAAAGCCTTCCTCACACAAAGGATTTGCATGAGGAAACAATTCATCAAAATAGATCCCACCTAAAGTTAAGAATGGCCATTCGGAAGTCATGGCTTGGCCCCATCCAGCATGTACCCCTGGAGATAAACGGTCGCATTCAGCTACCTGTGTCTTTCCAAAACAGGAGCTGGGTGGCTGAGGACATCTGCTTTCCAACATAGCAAGGAATTGTAGCTGAGACAGCAAACAGACTTGGTACTTTCTTCCCACATCGCAAAGTCAATTTTCTACTTCACAGCTTCAAGATGGGTTTCAAACAAGGTGACATTATTACAATGACAAGTCAAGTTTCAGCTTGTTCTTCAGAAGCAAGGGGAGCTGTCAAACAGGTTCACAGCCAGCAATGCAGCAAACTTGAAAGGAAATGATTGGCTTTCTTGGCTGCTGCAGTGTGGACAAGGAGTGGTATGGCAGAGTGCAGGGGAACAGGAAAAGCTTGGGCTAAGCTTTTGATAACCCTAGGTTGCCCTGACTGTCCCTCCACCATTATTACTCCGTCTGGGTTTTGAGAGCACTGGGATTTACAGAAGTGCACACTTAGAGGTTAAAAAGACTGTGGAAATCATCTCCCTATTGTTGAGCAAATATGGATGTAGGCCGTGGTTTAAATTGCTTACCCAAGCTGTTGGAAAAAAAATTCCAGTGGGAAGGATGTTCCACGAATCACCCAAAATGTTCCTGTCCTGAGTTTGAGAGCTTTTGCTAGTCTCTAGCATAGTTTTCCTTATAATCTATCATCTGTATTTGAAATCTGTTGTGCTGCCAATGACATACAGGAAGAACAAATGGTCATGATTCTCTTTATAAAAAAGATGCAGTTGTTTCAGGAAAATTGCCTTATTCTTCTACCCTACATGTCTTTTTTATTATTTACATTAAAAGAAATCTAGCATTCTTTCAACCCTTTGCCACTTCTTTTTTTAAGACTGTTTCAAACTCTTTCCATCTTGTCATTATATGTGGTGCCTGGAACCAGATGCAGTATTCCTGGAGTCAGTGCTTCTGACTTTACCAAGGAAGGAGTTCTCAGCATTGTTTTTGCTGAAAAAGCATTTATTGTAATTTGGGATTTGTTGTGTGGTTTTTATTTTCATGGTTGGCTAATGACCAAATTCTCACGTGCCATGTAACTGCTACATCCAACGAACGCTTTGAAGGATGACTTACATTTCCTGTAGGTGTGTTTCTTGATTTTGACCACAATAACTTCTTTTTTCTTCATGACATTTTATGGCTTTCCTGCTCTATTTTTTGTTATCTCCCTTTGCTAAGACTTAGAACCCACCTCTGCTGAAATCATCAAGAATTGTCCTACTCTCACCAATGAAAGTTAAATCAAGTTCTGAAAGCCTAAGGGCTAATTGATGTGTCATTTAAGTATTATACTGGCAAATGCAAATAAGGTACAGGCTGTATCCTGGCCTTTTCTTGGTATGCTTTAGTTTTTACCTCCTACTGAACAAAAGTGACTGTCAGACACCTTTATGTTTTCAAAACCACTTTGTTGCAACATAGAAAGACTGAGAGGATTTTGTTTGTTGAAGTGAAAGCTTACTTTAGAGATGTTAGATGTGCTTTTTGAGTCATTACAGTGTCAGGTTGACACTGGCATTTGGATGACTCAAACAAGAATGGGAAGAGTCTGATTTCCATAAATACCCTGTTTTATTGCATTGGAGTAAGCTGTTTTGATCTTTTTTCATTAAGGTTGTTTGTTTTTTTAAAGAAATATCAACATCAATCATGAGTACATATATGCATTCTCTCAATTTCTGAGCTTTTTAGGCTGACTTTGGACCTTCAGATGTTGCTAAAGGAAGATAAAGCAAGAAATTAAAGTGCAATTTAGCGGTGCAATGGAGTTAACAGTAAACCAAACAGACCATACTTTGTAGACATCAGTTTATCAAAAGAAAAACTCATTTTAGCTGCTGAAATGAAGTGTCTGCAAGAAAAACACAGAAGCTGAAGTTAAAAAGAAGCATAAAATTTATTTTCACTTTTCTTCTGCCATGGTATCATCTCTTTGATGTAGGATTTATCTCATCCAAATGCAAGCTTGCAAATGGAAACCACTAGTGTTGTGCTATAAATGAGTAATTTTCTGACTTTTTCCATGTCTACACTACAGCGTCCTGTACAGTTTGAAAGTTTTACCTCCATTGTGAGTTGACTTAAACTCTTTTGACTGCATTGTCACAGAAGGAAAACATACTCATAAAAAAAAGTCTCCATTTGTTTGGAAATACATTTTTGTAAAATCTGGATTCCTGACACGCTTAGTAGCATAACAAGTATTGCAAAATACAGATGAAGGATATAAGAATAGAAATTACTTTAGTACTTTTCATTCTTCTAATTGTGAAAAAGAAGTACTTCTCCAATATGGTGTTTCAGGTGTTGTTTGCATGCAGTGGTTTGTAGTTAAGCAAGATAGAACAAATGGAATTGGCATGTTCTTCTTCCCAATTCCTGATGAGGAAGCTGGATTACAAATTAAAGGAAATGGTGATGAAATGGATGATATAACCAATTAAGTTACTTTTCACTTTTGCACAAGCATAAACAAGAACAGAAATTGCTCAGCTTTCCACATTGGAGACTAATACTGTCTTGTGTTTATTACCCTGGAAACACCCAAAAAAGCAATATGCAAAAGTTTCAATAATTCACGTTCACACATCACTTGGTTTTGAGAAAGAGAAGGCTGCATCCAGAGTGTGAATCAGGCTTATATTGTAAAGAAAGTGAACAAATTAATTTAAAGCACCATTCTGCTTTGAAAAATAAATAGCATGTATGGTCTCATGGGTGTTTTATTGATGTCTTCATCATCTCTTAATTTGGGCTATTTACAAGTAACAGTAAAACATTTTATGATAGCTGGCTCCAAAAAGTTCTTGCAACTTGAAAGTGAAAGTTTGCTGCTTTCATTTAACCAGAAATAAGGATTCCGAGATCATCAATTTTCCAACTATTCTGTTGATAGCAAGTCAGAAGAGGACCTAACCCATTCTTCTAGCTATATTCTTGTACTTATGGGAAAAGAATAAAAGTATTTTTTTCACATAACGCTACCAGCAAATCTCTGAACACAAACAAGGAGTAGAGCTACCAGTACTTTTATCATCACTTTCTAAATCAGAAGTTTTATAATTAGCGCGAACTAGAGAAGGAAGGGGAAATAATGAATTTGGGGTAGCTTGCCTGTTTTACTTTTAGCCTACAGCTGAAGTAAAATGGTTTCTCTCTCCCTCAGGTATTCCCAGAATTTCTGTGTGCATTAAGAAAAATCTGGGATTTTTCCAAGCTGTGCCTTCCTCTGATTGAGAGACTCCACATTTTTAATTACTGCTTACAAGTTGAAGGGATTCACCAGGATATGCAAAAACTTCACTAGGTTCTGTAGAAACAGAGCAAAAAGACAATGCTGCCTCCAAAAGAGATTATTGCCCTCTCTGAGGAACGCTCCATGGAGTAAGTTGTTTTTGTTTTTTTTTTATTTAAATAAAATGTGGAGTTAAAATTCAGGCAAAATTTCACCTTTTCCTCTGGTTATTTTGTGAGAAGTAGTTCCGTTTTTCAAACGTTTTTGAAAGTTTTGAAAGTTTTACTTTCAAACTAGTCCACTTTGAAGAAACCAAGAAAAAATCCCAAACACTTGCATGTAAATGCTACAAGCCCATGTTTTTATATCTGCCAAGTTTTGGCTGGTTTCACGTCAAAATGATGTGAAACTGCAAATTTCTTAGTGTACCATTCTTCAGAAACAGCCTCTTGGATGAATATTTTTGAAAAGGCGAGTAAAAACCTACATTTGTGTGTTCTTTACCTAGATTCTCTCTTTAAAGTTTTGTTTTTACAAGTTTTCTAGGAATTTTTTTCATCTCTTTAGACTTCTACAGAGCCTAAAATCTTGAACTGAGCGCCTGGTTTTGAAGTCATCCTGACTTTTAATCATGGTAAAACTGTCCTTTGCCTGCTTGGCAGAGGAATTCAGTACTTTCCTTACTAATCACGACACTTAGCCACTTCAGAAAGCATCTTCCAGTTTCAAAGTGCTCTGCAAGCATTAAGTGGTGTTTGTTAAATTTTGAAACGCTGACACCGGGCAGGCAGGGAAACAGCAGTCTCTCCGCAGGAGCAGGCGAAGGGGTGGGGAGGTTTGGGGCCTGATTCTGCTTGAAGTTGCGTAGCTATGTCCAGCTTTTGCTGCTGCCAGGCATGTTTACATACCTGGTAATTTCACAGTTATTATAGCCCCCAAATGCCTGCCACAAGGTTCTGCGTAAAATATAGCTAGACCTGAACCCCTGTCTGGATCCCATCGTCTTCTTTCCTGGGGGGCTAGGGCCAGCAGATCCCACTGACTGCATCCTGACCACCAGGCTGTCCGACTGCCCTGACTATTGCCCCACTGTGCCCTGTGAAACCAACATCCCTGTTCTTGAGTTTCCTTTTGCAAAACAGAGACAGCCGGTGCTCCAGCGGCCGCGTGGAGGTACTGCTCCTCCTTCAACCAAATGGGGTTCAGCCCCCTGCAGCCTTTGGAGGGGGGTAGCTTTTTTACATAGTCTTTGAATCCTGCTGGGTTACGTGATAAAAGCCCAAAATAAACTGTTAGTGTATTGTTCTCAAGCCACTTAATTGCAACAGACATGTCACCAATCATTATACTGTGTTATATGCAGTAGTGAATAGAATATATGATAAATTTTCAGGGAAATTTTATGGAGCTGTGTTAAGTCTCCTGTACCACACATCGCATATGATGCCTGCAATAAAATATCTTAACTAGAGTCAGATACATGGTTCAGCAAGCAGCACAACTGATGTGTAAACCTGAGAGTCATACTATCAGGAATGTTTTTATTGCAGGGTCTTTTCCTTACCTAATCTCCTTTGTTACAATGGTCTTGTCGACAGGCAAATTACTTATTTTACCTGTGCCTCAGTTTTTCTAACTGTATGGTAAGGAAATTCACGCTTATCAACGTACTTAAAAATCTCTGGACAAATTCACTGTCCTGCAGAGCTACTTGTCATTAGTGTTTATCGACACTGGCAAAACTTTACAGGCAAAAAGTTTTCTCCCGGTACAAGATATAATGAGACTCCCTGTGATCGCAGAAGAAATTACACTGACCTAATGGTCCTTGACACACAATTGTTTTCGAACCGGCAGTACGATCCCGGCAGACCTAAAAGACCAAACGCTTTCCCCAGGGTAACTACCAAACCTCAGACTAGCAGTGACATATGCATCTAAATAGAAGTACTTCAATTCAATATGTACAGATTTGCCCTGATAATATAAATGACATCTGGAGACTAAAGCCTGGATATATATTGACAGTGACTGACAGTCTCCACATGATTTCTATATAAATCTTGCAACTGAAGGGAAAACATTAGGAAAGAAAATATTTGACATACAAACAAACAAACAAGCAAGCCCTAAAGCATCTAATTTCCTCCTACTGGGGTGGAAATATACAGTCTCAAATTATACTGTATTTCCTTCAGTGCACAGATTCAGTGACAGATGTTTCATACCATCCTCTGAAGGTACTTTCTGAGCAGAAAGAAAAATTGCGTAGTTTGAAATACTTTTCAATATTTCCCATGCTTTAGAGTATAACCCATATATCTGGGTTATACCGACATTTTCATCCACTGTTGATCACAGTATTGCAGGCATCACCCTCTGTACAGAAGCTCTGCCAACTCCTTCTTTTGCATTAGTTTTGGTAGCGCATAGTAGTCCACCCGAAATGCTTAACCTGGACTTCTCTCTTTCTGACTGCCAGGACCTCTGCTCAACACTCCTGGTGGAGCTCTTACTGTAAAACAAAGTCTGTTTCCTACTGACTGCTTTAAAATTCACTTTCTCTCCTCGGTCTTTGAAATTCAGTTGGTTTGTGAGCAGAGGATTGCTTTCATGAAGTGTTGATAGGCCCCTGTGAGGACTCTGATCTGCAGAAGAAGGTGCTAGAGTTGTTTTGATCAGTGGCTTTGTTTTCTGGTTTGGATCCTGAATTTATCGGCTTTGTAAGTTGTTTGGTTTTTGGTTTTGTTTTACTATGTTTCTCCTTTTATATTCAAATACTCCACCCTATTTAGTAGAAGCTGTTGAATTCTCTGGAGCTCTCAGGGTAATTGGGTGGATAGGGAGGGGAAACTATTTTCAGAGTGTTTCTGATATCAATATTGAATTTAGTGAATTCCACCTGCAGCGTAAAATGACCTTGCATTTTTTTAAGGTAAGCACATAGAAGAGGGGGTACTGAAACATTCAATTTGTGGTGTAACCAAAGTTGCCACTAGAATACTCCAGGTAATTGGTGGACCCAAGTCACCCAGTGTGCAAAGCAATTGTGTGACAGTTATTCTGCACCCTAAAGAGATTTTCTGCAGGTGACTGACTGTGGGTGCATCATAGCATCTCACTGGCACTCAAGATATGTGTGGAAATGCATATGTTTAAATGGTATAGTGCCCCAGTTTTCCACAGTTCTTCACCTGGAGCTTGCTGGGTGTCTTCCTGGGTGGACATGGGTACCCTGCAGGGCTTCATTCCCAGGGCACTGTTGCTGCCCGGCTGTGGGTGGCCAGCACTGCTGTGCCTCTGGATGCAGATGGAGGGGCATCCTCCTCCAGGCCCCCACAATGCACAGCCAGTTCTCTGGGAAGGTCAGCTCCTGACCCCTGCAAGCCTTCAAGCATCTGTGATACACACTCGAAGCAGATTTCAGGGGAGCCTTAGAGACTTCATGCTTCGCAGAACCTTGCAAGTATCTCAAAGGAGTTCAAGAGGAGTTCAGTTAGTAACAACTGGAAACATCCCTGAAGTGACTGGTCACTGCCTGTAAGGGAGACAATATACTTGATTTTATTGGTGAAACTCTTTTCTGTTTGCTAAGGTTAATAATTTTAATGTTTTACTCATATTTTAGTTCACACCACATAGCATTCATATGCTGACATTTTACTATCCCTAAAGATGTACGTTTTGTTATCCTGTGACTGGTAACTGTGGCCTGGTTCTCGGCCAGCATACTGACAAATTTGAGAAGGGGATTAGCCATTGCGTCCCTGCTGTGAAGTTAATTTTCAGTGTAGCCAACTGGGCTTTCTGAAATTTGCTTTAAGTCTGTCCTACTGTTCATATGTGGTCCCTTGCCTAAATTTCCCCATTACTTACTATTTATATAGGATTTCAAATGTCAGTTGATCACATTTGATGTCCTGCTGCACTTGTGGAAAGTGCAAAAACTGTTTTTAGTACAGTTAAAGTACAAAACTGTTTCTGCCCCCAAAATAGTAGTTAAATACAATAAATTCTCTAAGCACTCTATTAAAATAAAACATGAATTCTCCACTTGTATTTACCCTGCAGCCTAAGCCATCAATATTCAGCATTTTTTGCAGTGCTGTAACATCTTTAAAAACATCCTAGTGGGTGAATCCTGTTTCAGTGTTGCCATAGTGCTTCTGAAAGGAAAAGCTGTAAAACAAAATCAGGTGAAAACTGATTCAAACTTCACTGTCCACAAAATGCTTCTGAGAGTCAGACTTGGGTCTTGTCCAGGACCACCAACTGGGTGCAAAGATCCAACAGTGTTGAGGTTAAACTAGTTTGTCTCACATGGACACAGTTATCCTAATACAGATTACTCTTGACCGGAAGAAGGAAAGAGCAGCTTTAAGAAGCATCAGTATCAAAGTCCATACTGCTATATTGATAAGGGGGAAAAATAAAAATCAGTTGCAACTAACATTACTTGTTAGTTATACAGGCTTGTATGAAATCTGTCAAGGGCAACTTTCAATGACATTGTAAGTATTAACTGCATACTAACAGCATATTAACTACTGTTGCCTTATCCTTTAAAGCTCTTACCTTAAGAAATGTTGCTTACCTACAACTCTAGCAAGTGAAGCTGATTTCCAGCAGACCTCCAATCATGTCCCAGGAAACTAATCTTCTACTGCTAGGGGTGAAGAATCCAAATCAGCCAGAACTTTGAATTTGTCTTGCACTTGCACTCGGGTAAACATGATTAGAAAATGATAAAAAGAGGGAATATACATCAGCAGGCTTTTGTCACTGACATAAATCCATGTTTAAAAGAGAGGATAGTAACAGCAAATGGGAAATGTCATTTGCAGTGAAAATCCTGCTTTAAATAAATATGGGGGAAAAGACAGAAAAAGAGGTGAATGTATTTTATGTTGCTAAATCAGAGTTGCAAGTGTTTGCATTCATTTTCACATAGTGTTCAGTATTATTAAAAACCTAAGGTTTCTCCTGCCGGTTCCTTTAAATAATAGAAATATTAAGTAAACAGACACCCCAAGGTCTTTATTAGGCTGTAGGTAGTTATATTCCAATGCTAGTTTCAGTACTGTAAAATTGGGATCATTTTATTAATTTGGTTAGCTCCTGTTTTCCAAAATACCAAATGTGTGAACTTTCTTTTTCATGCATATGTACAGCAGTGAGCCTAGAGAGGACTCCTATTAAATACCTGGTGCCTTACAGGAGCTTTGCTTCTTGATTTTTCAGCTTTTGCAGCAAATTAAGTCATTATAGCATAAAGTAATAAAAGGCAACATTTGTATTAAGCTGTAGTTGCATTTATTGATCGATACTAAAACTCAGGTATTATATTTCCTTTAACTTTGGGAAACAGATGAAATGGAAACACCTTGTTGAGATCAACATTTATTCTTTTAACAAAAACAAGAAAATTTCTCCAGTGTAGCCTGAAAACTGGGTATCTATGCCAGCCTCCAAAGGAATAGAAAGTTAATTCAGTGCTATGATTCTCTTAAAGTTTGGGGTTTTTTTTTGCCTGGCTTTTAATTACTCTTTCGTAAAGAGCTTCACTGAACATTTCCATTACTCGTATGCAGCAGTACCTGCTGAGGCACAACTTGTATGTTTACCAGACAGAAAGGGTTAATTTGCACATGCAGGAAAAGCTACATACTGTGCATACTGAGCTGGGCACTCATGAGGGTAAAGGGCTACAAGCCAGGTTGCACCTCCGTAAAGTGGTCTGCTCTGCTGAATAATGTCCTGGGTAATTTCTGTATCTATTCCGTCTTCGGGTGAAAGCCTCTCTCTCCCTTTCGGGCTGCAGGGGGTTTTTTTATGCCTCTGGTTTGTACATCACACAGCTCTGCTGAGGTGCTGACTGAAATCTGGTACTGGGTGCATAATAAATAATTCTTAATAATAATTTCAAGCTGTTCCTACTGGAATACAGTGTGGGTGTGGCACTGCACAGATGAACGCAGAGGACCAGTTCAGAATTGCCAGTTCTTATTCCATTTGTGATCAAAATTAGCTACAAGTTCATCTTCCCCCAAGGCACAAAGTTAATTCATTAACCCACTGCACTAAGCAGACCTTGCATTGACACCTTCTGTTAGTGATTTTTCACGCAGAACCTGTTATTTCAAGCAAGAAGCAGGTTTGTGTCCTTGGAGCTGGAACTAGAGAAAATGTCATTGCAATTTAAGCAACAGTGATCAAAAGTAGCTATCTCAAATCAACAGGACTCAGTTGCAGGCCTTTATACTAATCCAAAATAAGTAAAGAACATCATGTTCAAAGAAATGATTTTTGTATAAGACTTGACTTTTAAGTCTGTGTGCAAAAATATTCTTTTTGATCTGAGTTCAGTGGTTTCCCCACGTATCTAAAAAGTCTTAGCAGAATAGGTAGTAAATTAAACTGGAATATAAAATAAAGAGAGCGCTATACAACTGTTTCTTCCTAGTTTTACCAGCACAAGAAATAACCATGTTAAGGAATTACTAGTTGTGCTCTTAGAGCATGTGATTTAGTAGATTCTCGTGACAAAGTGAAGCAGGGGGAGAGAGATTATGGACTTCTGGCCATGTTTTGCCCTTGGAGTTGAACTAGAGGCACTGGCAACAGGTTGGGCAATCGCTTTTTTGGCTCACGTGACAGATGCACTTAAAGATCATTTGTGCTTTCTGTGTTAACGGTCCTTTGTGTGACACGTTTATAAATCCATATGGGGGCCAGAGAGGTGATATAAGAATTTCCACCCTGTAATCAGTAGTGCTGAAGAACCAAAATTCTGGCTGCATTTCAGAGCAAATATAGTGTGTTGGAAAGTATGTATTGCATGTCCCTCTCTGTGACAGTTGGAACATTTTACATGAATTACAGCTTAAACCTCTGTACTACAAAAATCACTGAGTAGCAGCATTTGCACTGTTGCTAAGTGCTAATTAATCAATCTATACATCTCCAGATGCTCAAGAATAGAACTGGCCACTACGTTTAAATGTGGTGGATTTTGTAAAATTGACAAGTAGCAAAGAATTTTGGAATCTTTGGGCTTGATCTGTTTTTGGTCAATAGACATTTCTGTAATGGTTTGTTTGCACGCTACTAGTAAATATGGTTGAAAAGATAGGGATTCAAGTAGGAAAAGCCTATAGCTAGGTTTCTCTTTGTTTCTTTGTCTTTTATAGCTGTGAACCTGTACATTATAATGTTGCTTCTTCGTTTCAATCTAGTCTTGCCTTATTTATCTAAGTAAGCATGTGCTGAGTTGTACATCTCCTCCTGGATTTGCTCTGATTTATTAACTTTCTATTTTCTCTAGGATTTTAAATCAGCAGGGGATATACAAATCACAAAAAGCATTTACTGAAAAACAAATTTTGAGCTCACCAGGGTAAAAATACATATGTACAAAAATTAAACCTTTGGAAAATATTCATAAAAGGAAGACACATGAAATTTCACACTGAAGCTGATCTGGATTGGCTGGAAGTGTTTGTTTTTACAACAAAAAAAAATGGCAATAGCTGCTCTGTGCAGTCTGAGCTCCAGATAAAGCACACAGCAGAAATACTGTCATGCCCAGTTATTCAGCAGGGAAGACAGTAACATTTTCTAAACAAACTACTTCTTTATTCAACCTGCTTTCTATTTTGTGGGCGATAGTTCCAGCTCTCTGCTTGTCCGGCAGTGGTTCCCATCCAAACACAGTGCTCTGGGAACATATTTGTTGCAACAACTCCCCTTCATAAATAATAAACCAAAGCTTTGTCTCAAAGAATACCAGGACAGCTGTCAAAAGAGGTGAGATTTGTTTACAAAGGGAACAAGAAGAAGTAAACGGATGAGGAAGATGCAGTGGGAAAATGAAGAGTCATATCTAAATGTTAATATAAAATGGAACAAAACTCATAGGATGCATTTCAGGGAAAAAATCAGAGGCATCTGAAATACTATAAACTACATCAAAGAAAAAATATTAATCACTAGGTCATGAAATTGCAAGAGAGACTTTTTGTTTTTTCTCTAGAATAGGAACTGGACTGGCTTCCAGATAATTTCCTTATCTGGTCAGCAAAGAAAGATGTAAAAATGTTTATTTCCAACTTGCATTAGGTGGATGC
Source organism: Limosa lapponica baueri (assembly GCA_002844005.1). Taxonomy (NCBI): domain Eukaryota; kingdom Metazoa; phylum Chordata; class Aves; order Charadriiformes; family Scolopacidae; genus Limosa; species Limosa lapponica. The sequence continues at coordinate 37,171 of KZ506381.1, forward strand.
TGGCATTAAAAATGCTACTTATATTCTTTTCCAAATGTTTTCCGTTCATGTATCAGCACAAAGGTGTCTAAAGATATAAAAAGTAGTCTAGAGTCACAGTGAAACCTGTGAGATCTTTTGAGATCCCACTGAACTGATGCTTAATCTTTACGTTTATGATTATTCAAATATTTATAATGATTTAGTGTGATGCAAAAGGGACTTATCTGGGCTTACACCCTAGGGTGAACAATCAGCACCAAATAGCATTACTGACTCCAGATGAATTATTATTGATTTCTGTTTTGATAACTACGCTGGTGATTAACACCTAGGAAAACACAACTGCTGGAACCAAGGAAGCAAATCCATGGCAACTTGATGATCAGTTTTTAGCTTTCTAACATGCAGGAAGATAATTAGATTTTCTTTATGTTTTTATGATGTATAATAGCATTAGTGATCTCTGGGTCAGGCGTTTCCTGGCAGCTAATGGTGGGTTGGGTTAAGAGCCCCTGGGTTTATCTTAGACCTTTTACTCTTCCAGCCAGTCATTAACTGCCAGGAAATGTTTGACACAGGGGTCATTATTGCTTAAATATTGCCTCTAAAAGCTTCTCATTACTATCAATTCATTTTGCTTTTGTGCTGTATTAGCAGGCCTAAGTAGTAATACAATTAACTATAATAACAAATCAGGCAAATAATAAAAGCTCTGCAGGCCAGGGACAGGGCCAAGATAAATTACTTTATTTTCTACATATTTCTAGTTTAGGGCTGGATATTGACACCGTAATAAATCCAAACAGGAAGAGTAAGTATTAAGTGACCTACTAGAAGAGAAGAAGAAAAAGACGGAGAAAGGGAGAGGAAGAAACAGTCTCATAGAGAGAGAAAGAGGGATAGAGTCAGAGGGAGAAAATAGCTTAATGTCAAATTTTTAAGTGAGGAGTTTTGCATTCCTGCCAATGAGAAAAGGTGCAAGGCCAAAATGCAGCATGCCAAATAAATGCAAATATTTAATCACCGGTAACCTCTTTTTGTCTTTTTGGTTTTATGTGTGTAAACAATGGCTTGTGGCTTGAGGCTGCAGTACAAATATTAAACAGGGCACTCTTTTTGATTTTGTCAGAAGTTTCCTGCAAGGAAAGATCTCATCTGAAATTCCCAGAAGCAAATAAAAATGAAATGTTGTCTCAGTATGAACCAAAACTTTGTCCCTTTTTCACCTGGCGAGACTGCAGCTCAGTTTCTCATCAGCCCGCATCCATTATCATGCATATTCCTTTTTATGCTCTCTCCATCAGCCATCGTGCAGCACCGTCTTTATACTCAGTAGTTCAGCTTTTCAAACTAAAGCAGCATGAAAACAAATGCCAAATCATAAGAATTTCTTTCTGGGAAAAAGTCATAGGGAAAAAAATTGTGTGAGAATGCAACTGATCTTGAGAGGAAGTATGGGTAAATTAAAGAATAAAGTGATTCATAAATATGTTGTCAGCATTCCTAAAACAGTTACAGCGTGTTGCGGTAGCTGGGGGTGGTGGCTGTTACCAGTGTGTTGTCTCAGAAATGACAATGTTTCAGCTAGGAGACTCCAAAACTCATCTTGTACTGTCTCATTTCTCCTCCTGAAGAAAATACCAGCTGCTTCATAGCCAGATAGCAGCAAGAGATGGTCCTAGTACGCCCATTCTGACAAGGTGTCAGTCTACGAATGGCTGCGGGAAACAAGACAATGACACAAAGACATGCCATTCATAAAATCATAGAATCATTTATATTGGAAAAGATCTTTAAGATCATCAAGTCCAACCATTAAGTTAACACTGCTAAGTTCACCACTAAACCATGTCCCTAAGTGCTACGTCCGTTGTCTTTGAAATACCTCCAGGGATGGTGACTCAACCGTTTCCCTGGGCAGTCTGTTCCAATGCTTGACAACCCTTTTGGTGAATAACCTAATATCTGATCCAAACCTCCCCTGGTGCAACTTGAGGTCATTTTCTCTCATCCTGTCACTTGTTACTTGGGAAAAGAAACCACCACCTCGATGCAACCTCCTTTCAGGTAGCTGTAGAGAGCGATAAGGTCTCCTCTCAGCCTCCTCTTCTCCAGACTAAACCACCCTAGCTGTCTCAGCTACTTCTCATTGTTCTCTAGACCCTTCACCAGCTTCGTTGGCCTTCTCTGGACTCACTCCAGCACCTCAATGTCTTTCTTATAGTGAGGAGCCCAAAACTGAACACAGCACTTGAGGTGCGGCCTCACCAGTGCCAAGTACAGGGCACAGATCACTGCCCCAGTCCTGCTGGCCACACTGTCTCTGATACAAGCCAGGATACTATTGGCCTTCTTGGCCACCTGAGCACACTGCTGGCTCATATTAAAAAATACAAAAGATTGCATGCTTTCTGACTGCCTTTATATATAGTAATCGAAGAAAAGCATTGCAAGTTGAAAATACTGCAATACACAAAGCATCCTCATGCAGCTGCTAGGCTGCTGTTGAATTGCTAACCCAGTTAGTTACCCTGTTACTTTAAAATGACAAAAAAAAAAAAAAGAGTGAGAGAAAGAAT
>KZ506381.1:45513-56750 GCA_002844005.1 Limosa lapponica baueri
TTTGTTTTTTTTTCTGGAGACAGGAGCGATATTTGCTTTCTTCCAGTCCTTAGGAACCTCCCTGATCACCACCATGAGTTTTCAAAAATGATCAAGACTTGCCTCAAAATGCACTTGTGGGTGCATCCTGTAATATCCCATGAATTTGTGTCTGTCCAGTTTTTTTAAATGTTCCCGAACTTGATCCTTCTCCAGTGAGGGTAAGTCCTAATTTTTGCCCTCTTCCTTCCTCTTAGGACCTTAAACTTCACTGCTTCCTGGATTGCTTGTTCAGTGCTCTATTTCCCTTCCTACAGATATTGGGGTGGTTCGGGTCACCCATGAAGATGAAGATCTGCCAAAATGTGGTGTCTTCCAGTTTTCTGAAGAAGACATCATCTACTTCTTCCTAATCAGGTGATCTGTAGTAGTGGTATGGTCCCACCACAAGGTTGCCCATGCTGGTCTTCTCTCTAACCCGAACCCATCACATGGCTTATGATGTCTCCCGAGGTGGAGCTTCATGGATCCCCACTGCTCTCTTGCTAGTTGGGACACATGGCAACATCATCTGTTTTTGACAGGAACCATTGTTCAGAATCTGGGATTTGAATCTACAGCTTCTGGCTCTGCAAAAAGAATGGCACTAAATAGTCCATATAATTTTTGACTGCTGAGCACTGGTTTGTTTGTTTGTTTATTTGCTTTGATGGGCTTTTCTAATGTTGTTAGTACATTTAAGAAGTGCGTCTCCTCAGTTTTATGGTGCAAGTGTGGCAAATAGCACTACATGGAAAACAAGTTTTTCCTGTAAGGTAACTAATTACAAGCTTTTTTATTCTTTACTAAATGTTTACATTTACACTTAGTTCAAGTCTGCTTCTCCTTGAAAAGTAGAAGACCAAACTTCAGACCGTGGTGGAGACACACAACAGACCGGAGACACGTCTCATTCAAGAAATCTGCCCAGAGCAGATACTACTGCATATCTAATCCTATTTGTGGGAGTTGCATATTATTTCAGTTTTGTCCAACTTGGAAAATATTTAAAAGGTAATAACTAAGTTACATGTAGTGATAGGGAGAAAAGGCAAGAGGAAAATATAGTTCTCAGAAACATTAGAGGCATCCTCTATGTCTAATTTTTTAATCCATTGGTGGATTTTAAGGCCGGGCTTAAGTAGGCATGGGAAATTTTATAGAAGGCAAAACATGCTACTTTGATTATCTAAAATGTAGTAAATGGGTTAATTTGTGTTTTGAAAGCCTTGCGCAGTACACTCGGGTAGCGGCTAACATTTGAATACCAGCCATCTTCGCATATCGGCTTTTGAAACCCCAAGAGCTTTTGCCATTTGTTCCGATTAGGTCTGTCTTCAGGAGATAAGTCTCTCAGGTAATTTGAAGCACAGGCACAAAATGAAGTCCGTTTGATGGTCTGAGACTAGAAAATGTCTCTTACCCAATTAATTAATGCTGTTCTTTTAAAATTCCTGTTCATGTTTCATTTTATATGCCATTCCCTCAGATGTCTGAACCCCAGTGCACTTATTTCAGGGTTGGTTTTTTTTTTCTGTGGTTCTAAAGAGTTGTTTCTTATGTAAGTGGCTACACTCTTCACCATGAGCTAAATAATGGTCCGGATCCCTTTTCTCATCTGTGTGCGCAGTGGCACACTCCCACCAGATCATTTCATATGATATCTGCTGTAGGGTTTAAAGCTAAAGTGACCTTTTTCGCTCCAATATATTACATCCACCAGACTGAGGATTATTTAACACCAGAAGCAAGCAGAGGATAGAGACAAAGGAGGAAGAGCTAAGCTCTTACTCTCTGTAGCGTTGCCTGCTCCGTCTCCCTTTAATATTACAATTGAAGTTGCACGCTCTGAAGATTTCCTTTAACTTTCATACCTTTTTTTCCCCATTGAATCTGTGGCTGCTACTGCTGAGTGCAAAACTGATTTCCAGCTTTAAACTCACTGCATTATTTAAGCTCTCATCTCTATTATGTAGTTACTTTATTAATACCTTTTTTAAGATCATGACCTTAATTCAATGTTTAAAGGAACAAAGGCAAATGTCTCAGTCAGTGACACATTTCTCATTTTAAGGAGAGATAAACCTCCCGCTCAGCCCAGAATTATGGAAGTTGGAAATGTAGGAAGCATCTCTCAGCATGCATATTCTGCAGAACGTGCTCCAAGGCAGCAAATGCCACTTCTGAGCCTACTGCCTTTGTCAGCCATTTTACGCATAAGTAACGTTCTTGTGAGCGTGGCAGACATCTTGCAGAGAAATAATATCACTTGTGCGTGGTAACCAGCAGGAGACATTGCTAAACAGTACCCATTCTTTATTAGCGCTGCTTTAACGAGCAGGAAAAAGATACTGTTTTATTTTTGAGCACTGTGAAGGCACTAGGAAATTATAGTGCTCTTGCAGGCGGATAAGGATATTAAAGATTTTTACTTTTATTATAGATATATCATAGTGCTGTGAGGCAGTCGAACAGAAATAAAATTAAAGTAATGCACCAGCTAAAGAAATGCTGATACTTGTCCTTAAGTCAGTAAGAGTTTTATGTTGAAATGTCTATGAAAGTAATTCACAAATAGCTCACACTGGACTTAAGCCTTGATTTTCCTGCTCCCAGCTCCTCCATTCCCTTCCCTTTTTTCATCTGTCCTGCTTTCATCTTACTGGTAATCTAAATGTACACAGTGAGATGAGATACTGGAATTGATAAGATAGAAGTGCTTCCCATTAAACTACACATTATCAAAGAAAAATGTATAGGAAGCAAAGGATTCTGTTAAGGTTTGTTAATGTAAAAATGTTTGCAACTTTCACTACATAATATGGTTCTTTATCACCGCTGAACTTGATTTTTCTTTTCAGCTCCTGTAAAGCACAACTGCAAAGCTAAAACCAGTATCAGAAATTAAAGTGGTGCACGGGGATGCTCCTTTGGAAGCCCGGTGTTCTGCCGAGCAGAGTGTGACGATGTTGCTCCTTGCATAACTGAAAGAACAGGGAGAGATTAAGAATAAAAATAGAAGTGAAATAGCCAGTGTTGTCACATGCAATTTGCCAGACTTTTGATCAGAAAAATATTTTCTATGACATTTTTTTAATCAGTAACTGAGATCGGCAGTGCTATTGTTCACTTTAAGAACTGTAGGAATTATTACCCATATCAGCGCTTTACCTCAGCATTTTCTCCTGGGATATTCATTCCATTTATAAGATGATGCCTTTTTTGTTGTTTTTATAAGGTGACTCTTTGCTTTTGCTCTTGTAAACAGAGTATGTTTGCCCATCCTGTGTTGTTTCATCTTTGTATGGTGGCTGCCCCCATGTAGCTTCATCCCGACAGCGGTGACACATGCGTGGCACTGCTGCACAAGTCAGGCATTGCTCCCCAGACCACCCTTGCGCCATTCCTTCTTAATGCTGTTTTCCTCATGTGCTGTGCCATAGCCTCATGAATAACCCAAGGGTTGTTACGCTAGTTAAACTTCTTTGATTTTGCCCAGGATTTGGTATATGGTATAATCTGGAGCTCTTGATGCTGTTGCACTTGGAAAAAGTAATAGCAGCAGATCACTGTGGAAATCTCAGTAGGGATTCTTTCACACAATATTGCATATATTCAGATTAGTTGTTGGAACTCATAACTCCGTACCACTATAAAACTTTGTGAATAAAACCCTGATGTTCTTGCACTGACTTGCTGGCATTTGTCCCCGGCTCATCCTGTCTCCTTGGAAAGCCTGTGGAAAGTGCCACCATTTCATTGCCCTCATTTCTTTACTAGCCTTAGGAAGTACGTGGCACCAACCTGTGCATTTGTAATAAGCTCCTTGAGAAGCCTCTCATCACATTGGTGCCCCACACCTTGAAGGCTCTCACTGGGACAAGAGAAGAACCTCCTTCTCACTCTTCACAAGCAGTAGAAGACACCCATCCAGTGATGGATATAAACTAGCAGATATCTCTGGAGAGTTGCCCTGCAGGAAAGTACAAGGGCTATAGAAAGGATTCATGTCAGTGGAGAAAAGAAACTGCCTGGCCATCTCAGCCCCTGGACTCTGGGAGGGAGAGACCCCTCATGCTAGGAGAAGATGAAAGAAAAGGCAGAGAGCCCTTTGCAAAAGACTGCCCAGAAAAGTGAAGGAAATTGCTTTTGCAGACTCATGTTCACCAAAAGGAGATATGCTGCAGAAGGCACTGTAATGATGAAGGCAAAAGAGAAACTGAGTGGGGAGTGAGCTGAAGATTAAATGAGAATGTGAAAAAAAGATTACTGGAAACTTCTATGGCACAGGGGTTAATTGGAAGGAAGAAAAAATTCAGACTGCTTTGTAAACATGCTGTCTATAGCATGGATATATAAGAATGAATACAGAAAAAGTGCTCCTAAAAGGCAAGCAGCCAAACAAGTGAAAATAACTGAGTTTTCTCTTCACTGCCCTGCCTGAAGAATTGCTTTTTATTGTTCTTCAAGTTATAGGTTCCTTAGCAAACTGAAATAAAGGAACATTTTTTTTCTGATCCACCAAGAAATTGATTTGACTCAAAGTCAAATATTTTCAGTTGGGAGAATGTTTACTTTCTGAAACCTAGAAAGGGTACTTTAGAACATTCCAAAACAAAAACTTTTTTTCTTTTTTAAATGGAAATTTAGAACATTTCAGTTTGGAAATAAATAAAAAAAACAATGTTCCCTTTTAAGATCATCAAGTCCAACTGATAGATGCATCATCACATTATGTCTTCTCCTAGCGCTATAGCCTCAACCCATCGCAGGGAACTGGCCTTGTTAAATAACTGTTCTTATATGTATCCTTTATTTAACTCTTCACCCTCTCTACTTGTCTCTCTCTCATCCTACAGTTTTGATTGAATTAAAAGGCTTAAACTTCAAGAATGTAGTATTCTTCCCTTCACTTTCACTTCTGATTTTCTTCACTGTGTTAAAAATGCTGACCATCTCCCAGCTCAGAAAGAAGAACTGGTTAAGACAGCCAGAATGCATTTGTGAAGGTTAGCTGCTGCTTGTCACCTGTTACTTGCAGAAGAAAAGTTTTCTTTACGGTTAACCGCAGGGACTTTCCACTGGTGGGGTGGAAAGCCATTTGATGGGGCTAAGGTTTGGAGTAGGGATGTTAGGTAGAATTAAATCTCTCCTGCCTTCACAACTTCTGAGAGGAATTATTCCCTCTGTAGAGGTTTAAGGAGGGCAATGAAAAAGTGGGTGATTTGTCATATGAAACAATAAAAGTGGGGAAAAAAGGATGGGGTATAAGGAAGGAGGCAGAGTGTGCTTGAAAGAAAAGACAGCCAAAATTCTCATTATAGTCATTAGGAAGTGTAAGAACAAAGCTGACACAATTAGCTCATTATCTTATAGAATCACAGAATCATAGAATAGTTTGGGTTGAAAGGGACTTTAAAGGTCATTGAGTTCCAACCCCTCTGCCATGGGCAGGGACACCTCCCACTAGATCACGCTGGTCAAAGCCCCATCCAGCCTCATCTTGAACACTTCCAGCAATGAGGCACCCACAACTTCTCTGGGACCTGTTCCAGTGTGTCACCACCCTCACAGGAAAGAATTTCTTCCTAATATCTAATCTAAACCTCCCCTCTTTCAGTTTAAAACCATTCCCCCTCATCCTATCACTACATTCGTTGATAAAGAGTACCTCTGCATCTCTCCTGTAGACCCCCATTAAGTATTTGAAGGCCTCTATAAGGTCTCCACGGAGCCTTCTCTCCTCCAGGCTGAACAACCCCAACTCTCTCAGCCTGTCTTCATAGGAGAGGTGCTCCAGCCCTCTGACAATCTTCGTGGCCCTCCTCTGGACCCGTTTCAACAGGTCCATGTCCTTCAACCTAAAGATTTTCACAAGACTCAGGGTCTTCTGGAAGTGATTTATGGAACCTGAAATGAGCTCCGGTTTTGCACAGACTTTGAGAAACATCTCAGACAGGCAACTGAATGTTGACACTCTTCAAAAACTCCCATGCTATACTCTCCTCTTTTCATGCCATAGATTATGACTTTCATTTGCACTTTTGGTTTGGCTGTGATTTCTCCTGGCATTCATGTAGGCACTTTTGTGTGCTCATGTGAATCCATTCATAGGTACAATAGTTTTGGAAATCATTGTTAGTGAGCCACTATCCAACGCAGCAGAGATTTTGAATGTTTGGGGTTTTTTTCTGTTTTTAAGCAATTACAGAAAGATGATCAAACAATTTTGGATAGCAAATAAGACTATGAAAAGATCATAGCCTGAGAGCCTTCTGTGAATAGAGTAAAAGAAAAATCTAAAATAAATTACTAACTTCAAAATATTTTTTCAGTTACAGTCATTAGATTACAAGGATTCAGACAATGAGGTGATGAATGCTAACCCAAATGCCTTGATGAAGTTCTCAAAGAATAGAGACATAAAATATTTTTTGCTGGTGGTGAATCAAAATACCTGTCTTAAATGCTGTTGTCTTTCTAAAATAATCTAATGGAAATGCACTCCCCAGTTGGAAATGAAGAGATTTGAGACTAGCTAGGGTTCTCAAGAGGTCTTCAATGCTTTATTATATTTTCCAGTTGATAATCAGATTTCTCATTGCATTTTACTACTTGTCTAGTCCCTGTAAGAAACAATTATATGTCTTTGATCATCCTTGTCACCTTTCTGTGTAACTTTTTGCTATATCCTTTCTGACTTTCTTATGCGCTGTTGAAGATTCAGAAACGTAAGGGACCTATACAGTGGCATGAGGATGACTTCTGTTTCATTCCCCACTTCATTTCCATTTCCATTTCCATTTCACCCTTCTTTCTTATCCCTTCTAGGACTCTGAAAGGGCCTTTCATGAGACTAGCCACTGACTGGGTTTTGGCCTAAACCTAGACAGAATGTACGAGCCAGATTTCCTTGTCCACATTGTAGGCGACTTCTTCAGCAAACTCTGTATTTTTAGTATCATTATATCATCAAAATCTATAAACATTTTGTCAGTGTCATTATAACATTCTTACCCATCTGTCCACCAATTACTCTTTAGAATAGATTCTATCACTTTTCTCCAATACATATTGATATCCTGACCTGCAGTTCCCATCTCCTTCATCAAACAAATTAAAAAAAAAAAGAAGTTGTAGCACTAGACACTTCCCAGTCCCTTAGTATCAAGGCAGTTTTAAGAAGTTTCTCATGTTCAGGCATTCCACAGATCATTCCCTTTAGGAGTCCAGGATTTATCCCTAGACCCTATTGGTTCAGCTGAAACCAGTAGGAGATCAATAAAGAATATGTCCTAGGTGCTCAAGGGTGAACGACGTGGGCCCTTTTCAATTTGGGGATTCCTTCCCACCAACTTTGCTTAAATCTGTGACGTTTAGTAAGGATACTGTTTTAAAGATAATTTCAAATGTTCACCCAAAAATATAACTATTTATTTCCCTGCGGTCTTTACTGGCTTGTTGAAATGAATCACCTTTCTCCTAATGCACCATGAAACAGGAAATATGAGTCAATCAGTTCTTAGCTACTAGAAAATTCTTATTAATATGGAATGACTTATGCTACATGAAATACATGCTTTACAGTTGTTGCAAATTCATTACTTATCATCAGATTCCTGAGAAGTCACCTCTGTACCTGTATAAAGTGATTGTTAATACTGCTCCAGTTTGCTACAGCTAGATCATCTTAATCTTGATGTGCTGTTCTCCAAGAGAGGCAGAAATTAAATTTCACTTCTTGTCTGGATGTCCAGCATACAGAGTTTGGTTCATAAAATGTTTTTCTCAAGCATCTTCTAAGTTACTAATTAAATTGCCTCTCTTCTGAGTAAACAGTTTCTGGGATCTTCAAAATGTCTCTGTTAAAGCTTGCTGTCAGGCTCCACTAAGAGTTACATACTGGCAGACTTTAATTAGAACAACTGCTCACAGCTAATGACCCAGTCCAAGAAGGAGGTGGCACGGAGCTGGTTACTCCACTATAGTGACCAGCCTACTTCGTGCAGTATAGCATCTTTCCCAGACAGACAAAAGTGTCTGCCAGGAAACCTTTTATTGCTGCAATGTTTCACTGAGAACAGTGCAATGGGTCTTAGAGCTCCAACCTGAAGCTCTTTGTGGAGTATAACATGTTTTATCACTATGGAGTATAACACTTTTATCACGCAACATTTGAAGATAACATATTGTTTCTGACATCTGCTTTCTGTGACTTTCTGGTAAACAGTTAATTTTAGAATAGTAAATGAACCCCATTCAGAGTGAAGTCTATGCTATAGACACACCCTAAAATTTGCCAGTGGGATATCTGGGTGGCAAAATGTGGTCTCAGCCCTTTGTCCATCTGGGAGGTCTGCACAGGCCATTGCTCCCAAGTAAGGAAGGGAGCACTCATGGCTCAGGGGAGGATGATCCACCAATTCTCCCTGGCAGTTTACACCGGAGGAGTCTCATAGAGTCTTCGCAGAAGTATCGGTGCACTCTCCATTTAGTAAAAACTTCTAAGAAAGGCAAGGTGTAGCCAGCCCCTCCATCACCACCTGGGGTTATATCCCATCCCCAGCAGAAGTTTGTGTTTATTTCTGTTTATGCCCACTTCTATATTTGTGTTTCTATCTGTATAATCTTTCTGAAATTATTGGCAAGGTCTGTATGGATAACCTTGTCTTTAATTCCATTTCAGCTTGAAAGAGCAAGTCCTGGCAGAGACAGTTTAACTGAACATTTAATTCAGTTTCAACATTTTTTTGTCATTAGTTGAAATTTGACTCAGTCACATTTATTGTAACCATCCTTGCTATGCAGCAAGTAATCTCAGAGCAGGCTTATGCATTTTTCAGATCTTTATATGATTCTGCAGTATAAAAAAAATGCCTACGAATCTTTCTGCCTCTTGACACAGGAAAATGATTTTTATTATTCCCTTTACTCCCTACATAGATACGGAAAAAAGAAAAATGTTTCCTATGGGATAGCAGTTATAAAATATGTGACAGTTCCTGAAACCACTGATTCAAAAACTTTAATGTACATGATTAGCACTGAAATGAGGAAATAAATTCAGGTTTTAGGTTCAAACTGAGTGATATTTAATCTCTTTATCTTTAAGGTAGAGACTGATATTCTTTGTGTGTTCAAGTTATGCACACACTTTGAAAAATAAACAAATATTGAAAACAACTCTTTTTAGTTTGTCTTTTTAGAATGATTTTGAGTTTCCAAACCTCCTCATGAGTTTGCTTATTTCAAAATCATATATAGATCTGCTAAAGACATTTGAGATTAATAAGAAGAGCTGAGACTTCACTAGATTGGAGGAACATTGAAACCAGTGCTACAAAATTGTATAAAATGCATAAAGTAAGCAGTAAGAAAAAAGGTATTTTATTGTGAGGGTTTCAGTTACCACACTCTTAAATTTTAAATGGAAACACGAACAGGTTAACAATTAATACAAAATGGCATTTAATTTTAAATCAGCATTTTTCTCTTGAATGTCGTGCTCCAAACAATATTCTCTTACTATACAACAAAATGACTTCAGATTTATCTGGTCAATATGATAAATTTGCTGACTCTGTTTCTCAGAAATTTCTGGATAGGGAGACTTCTTGATAATCTCTGGCTGAACAGAGTTTTGTACTCTAGTCACTGTCCAAAGTCAGTCTTCAAGGCAAAATATCATACTCCTCAAAATGTTTGAGTGAATGATTTGTGCCCATAATAAAAGGATATTGCTGTGCAATCATTGTTGAAACTCCTGAGAAGCTTCTTTTATATGGGAGTATACATTGTATTATTAGTTACAATAGCTGTGCATAACTTCATTTTGTTGATATACTGCTACTGCTCAGTATCATTATTAATACTTAATAGCACAAAGTAAACCTAAAACAGTTTGCATTTAGAACAACAGCTTTAATGGTGCTTAACGGTCATCAGAATAGTCCTTAAAATCTTAGATGTTTTTTTTCTTCAAGCTTGCTTTTGGGAGCAAATAAATTACTTCCCAAACAAGAGCAGTTTTTTACTGTTTTGTCTCTACTGGTAAATTGTTCACAATAAAATAATTAGACTCTAGCAAACAGAAGCAGAAATAGTACTGTATAAACTCAGAAGGAACAGAAGTTGAGAGGGAAAATATGGCTGGCATTTCAACAAATCATCGAATATGTTGTATACATAATCAAATGAAAAATACCAAGTAAGCAAGCTGAACAGTTTATATAAAAAACAGTTAAAAAAGGGAACAAGCAGTATTAAAATGAAATTAAAGCTACTTAACTAAAATGAATTATACCAAGATTTTCAAGAATTGCATTTTCATTAATACAAAATGTGCCCCCAGATCCACATACTGTCTTGATACCTACAGCTGGATCTCACATTTTAAAAGGTCTAACATTGAATAACAAAGGATTAAAAGTTATCAGACTGTGAAGTTTTCATTTTGTTTGTAACGTTTTCATCCTAAAACTGCTATATCTCCTTGCAGTTTTATTGTATGTTCTGTCCAAGGGAACATTTTAAAAAAAGTATTTATCCAACAGTTAGACAAGCTGATGCACCACTGAGGACAGATGTGGCTGGGTTATACACATCACATTGAAATAAAAAATTTACTATGCCATGCAAGTACTCATAATCTTTCCAATAAGTCTGGAGAAGAAAAGGCACAAATAAATCTGATAACATAGTTATATTTAATAGTAAAAAAGGAAAGCTAATCTGTGATTACACTTAGGAAGCAACATAACTCATGTTGGTGCAGTATGTCTGTCCAAGAAAAAGAGGTGTTTTTTTCCCTTGGGCTGTGAGGCTAACCAATTTCATAGGCAATAAATTGGCTATTGCCTACTGCGTACCTATGGGACAGTAAAGAAAAGAGGATGCTGGTGATCATAGAGATGGAAGGTTGTTCGTGTGGTTAGCTAAAAGCAGTTTTAGACTCTGAAGTGTAATGTATCAGAACATAGGGAGAAAGTCTATTCCCTTCAATTATTCTTAGCAGGTAGAGTTATCTCTCATTTTTGTACCAAGCTTCATGCTTCTTTTCAAATGTTATTGCTTCTCGATGTGTTTTACACAGCAAAAAAAACACACCCACAAAAGCAGGAACATTGAAACTTCTGGAAGGAAGGAAGGAAGGAAGGAAGGAAGGAAGGAAGGAAGGAAGGAAGGAAGGAAGGAAGGAAGGAAGGAAGGAAGGAAGGAAG
>KZ506381.1:66397-83485 GCA_002844005.1 Limosa lapponica baueri
TTGTGGCCCTCCACTAGACCCACTCCAACAAGTCCATGTCTTTCCTATGCTGAGGAACCCAGAGCTGAACACAGTACTCCAGGTGGGGTCTCACCACAGCGGATTAGAAGGGCAGAATCACTTCCATTGACCTGCTGGCCACACTTGTTCTGGTGTAGCCCAGGGTATGGTTGGCTTTCTGGGCTGTCAGCATACTTTATCGGCCCATGTCCAGCTTTTCACCCAACAGTACCTCCAAGTCCTTCTTGGCAGGGCTCCTCTCAATTCTTTCATCACCCAAAGAGTATTGATACTGGGGGTTGCCCTGACCTGTGCGCAGGCCCCTGCACTTGGCCTTGTTGAAGCTCATGAGGTTCACATAAGCCTACTTATCAAGCCTGTCCAGGTCCCTCTGGATGGCATTCCTTCCCTCAGGCATGTCAACTGCACCACTCAACTTGGTGTCCCCTGCAAACTTGCTGAGGGTGCACTCAATCCCACTGTCTATGTTGCTGATGAAGATATTAAGCAGGTCCTGATACATACCCCTGAGGGACACCACTCATCACTGATTTCCACCAGGTTATTTAGCTGCTGACCACTACTCTCTGGAGGCAACTATCCAACCAGTTCCTTACCCACTGAACATTGACTTGTATATCAGCCATTCATGCATAAAGACCATAAGATCAAACCCCAGAGGACCATTACATGGATCTTCTGCTATAATCATGGTTAAATTAACCTTCCAAATTCTACCATGAGTTGGCAAAAAATGTGCTTTTACAGAGTGTGGTGTTCAAGAGGCCTAAAAATTTCCTCTGAACTTTCAACTTACTCTTCTGTATCTTTATGTTTAACTTGGAAAATAAACAGCTTTAGGGAAAAGTGTATATTTTTCAAAGCAGGGATTTTTATTCTTTCGCAACTTACATAAATTGACAAAAAATCACTGAAGATGTGTTTGAGAGGTTTTATGAATTTCTTAATAACGTGACGTTGTTAAGGCTTTTAATTCCATTTATGCCTATGGTTTATGAAAACACAGTGTCAAGAAGGCTTGAGAGAAGCCATGAGTAGTCATCAACACCATTTTATGACATAATTTGTGCAATGTTCCTTAAACCATACAAAATAAGCTGGAATACTTCACAATCTACTGCACCTGTGGTCTTCCAGAACATCTATTTTGCTTCTTTTGCTGCTGAAGATATTACAGGCAGTAGGAGGTGCACTGTTGGAAAAGTGAAAACAAGAGTTTCTCTGACATCTAGCTTCACAGTGAAAGGTGGCTCGGAAATTGTCATAACTGCTGCCTGAGATAGGTTTGTTACTTGTGTTTGCCCTCTATGTACAGCTGTAAAATACCTACTAAAATTGCAATGGACCAATATTTTCATCTTCAGAACTTAAAGGCAAAAAGGAGAGGATTTTAGAGACAATCAGTCTTGGAGAAATGATCAGGAATGTGAAAAATATGGCAGTACAATGCCATACAAAGCTTCCTCTTGAAAAATATGTCCAACAACTCTCTTTTCTCATGAAGTTTCAGAGGTCTGAGAAAAATCCTCAGACTTTGGTCCAGCTGACATCAGCTGGAAGAGTCTTCACTGACCACTAGGAAAGAAAGGGATTGGAAAAGAGGAAAAAAACGGTGATGGCCTATCCCAACCAGGCTGGCCCAGTAGGCTAGCATAGGAAATCACTGAACATAAAAGGTTTCACAAAAGATACAAAGCACCGAAAAAGCCTCAGATGTAGACAGCGCTAAAGGCATTTTTGTTGCTTGACTTCAGAGAAAGCTGGCCAAGACACACTTGCATCTGGTGCTGGAACGAAACTTCCTCATCATTAGCATTTCCCTCCTTAATCTCACTTACGCGTAGTGGAGTGAGTTCAGCTGCGGTGTGTGTTTGCCCACTCGCTGTGTTTGTCGTGTGGGAGCAGTTAAACCTCTTGCCAGAACGGAGCTGTGCAGCCCAGCTCTCACTGAAATCTGCCTCCTCAACAGCGGTGCTGAGGAAGGGGGAAGGCTGGGAAGCTTCATGCTCAGTATTTCATGCCTGGTCAGTTGCATCCCACTCTACCAAAAAAACACCTTATGCAGAACTAATTTTATTGTAAGAAAAGCATTTCAGGGGCTGTTACCATACCTGTGATATTTGAAATATGAATTTGAAATTCACAGCTTATCAATAAAAACACATTGACTTTCATAGAGGTTGTCTGCTGAATTCGCGTACAGCAGTACAAACATTTACCTACATCATGTTCACAGCAGATAAACTGCAGTTGCTAACAGTTTGTTAATTAGATCTTAGTTAAGCCTTGTCCTTCCTGCTTTTGTGCAAACCTTTAACATTTGAGGGTGCAATTTGCATGCATCAGTCAACACAAGCACTGAAGGAAGCGCTTGTTTAGGTAATAAGATAAGGAGGTGCTCTCTCCACTTTTGGGTTTTAGCCGCCACAGAGGTACCAGTTCCCAGGATTCATAGCTGCTGCTGCTTATTCAGGCAGCTCTGTGGTTTGCGCTGCATATTAATTTCTGTCCAACATGGGAATTCAATTTGTACTGTACATTTCATTTCTTCACAGATTTAGATTTATTTCATGTTCTCTGCTTTTAATTAACTCTCTGGCACAGCTGCTGGACAGGATATAAAAACTCATTGCTCTCCCTGCCTTACGAGTACACCACCAATCATTTACCGCTTAGATGGTGGTGCAGCAGCTATCAGTTTCCATGGCAACCAGGGCCGTGGTGATTGATTCCTTGCCAGTGTGGCATCACCACAGGGAGCGAGGCTTGTGATTTTTGTATGCTTGCAACATCCATCTAATTAAAATGGGATTAGAGAATCATCCCTGTATATGTTCAACAACTGCACTGCAATCCATTTATGTAAATGTCAACTCTATTCAACACAGTAGTTGAAGTGTTTATGAAGAAACAGTTGCTTTTCTCCCAGTGTCTTGCAATGGGGGTGGGGTGGGGGGGAGGACAAAAGGGGAAAAATGTATAGAGCCTTATTTTGGTTACTAAAAAAAAATAATAATTTCACTGATGCTCAAGTGCTATGCAAATTCTATCCTGTTTCCGAGTTTGAATCACGACTACTGGGAGCAAAGATGGCAGAGCTGTTACGGCTCTGCTGATGTGCTGATGGCTAACCCGGGAAAATGTGCTGAGCCTGTCCTGGAAATTCATTAATTAATTTAGTGTGTGTGAATTATTTATTTGTCAAAAGCCTTTAATTCATATGATTGATTTTAGTTCACTGCCATCTCCTGAGAGCAAAGTAATCCTTATGCTCTCATAATTTTTCTTTCATAGAGCATTCCTCAAGTCTTACAACGGTTACTTGGAAATTTGTGAAGTCTTTACAGATCAGGCAAGATGACAGATCTGTAGTATGCAAGGAGACTCCAGATGAAAAGAGAAGCTTAGGGATTTTTTGGAGGGCTAAAAGTGAAGCCAGGTTCTTTGGAGGATTGTTAGATGTAAACGCAAAGGAAAAAAAGAGAGAGAAAAGGACAGAGGGTGACTGATCTGTTAGGATATTTTCTTTATATATCACCATTTCTTCTGCATAACACTGACAAAATAGTCTGTTAACATGAAAAATGACAGTTTGCAGTACCTAATGGTCTCATGTCTGTACACATTTCATTTTGCAATCTACTTCTGTATTATAAAACTTAGAACCATTGTATAAATTATAGATAAAATTAATAGCCCATGGGATTTTATCTAAAAGCCCATTGATACTAGTCACATGGCTAATTTTTTTTAAAAAGGCTATTTTTTCTCACAACAATATGCAGATGGTAGAAATGTCATGTACCACCCAGGAATGCTGTGTTTTATTATGCTCCCACAACAAAATCCTTCCTCATGAACAAATCCATCCCTGGTCTGGGAGGCCAGAAACCACAGTGTCAGAAAGCAGAGATGACTGATTTTGGTACAGAGGAATCATTCTGGTGGGGCAGCTGCAGAAAAACTGAATGACTGGATGAGAACATAGTGAGTGTTTCTGAAGGAACTCTCCCTGAAGTTTCTAACAAATCCATTCTGCCAAATTACCTGAGGGGATGTGCATGATGCAGCAACTGCAAGGTCTCTGTCCTGCCCTTCTTCTGGCTTTGGGTCCCTGTGAGAGAAGACAGGTCCTCTGGTTGAACATCAGGGCTCCTAAACACAGCAGTAAAGAGTATTTGCCCCTCTTCAGTCCCTAGTACTTACACAGGAATAACTCCTTTTATGTCCAGATATATCTGAACTTGAGGAATAACTTAGCCCAACCCAGGCCTGAAGAGGAAAGCAGGGATCTATCCCTTCACCTCACAAAATGTGGATTGGACTCAGGATAAAAGCTCAGCCAAACACATATATTGCTACTTCTTCTATGTCCTTTTTGGCAAATAAATCACTGTCACTACAGCTGTGAAGCCATTGCATGTCCTTCCACAGAAACTGTACAGATACGGGGCTGAAGATTGGTTGTACCTCATGCAAGTTATGATAATGGGTGACACAACAACTTTGGTTCAAAATTGTGTAATCCACCTTATTGTCTATCCAAAAAAATCCTCCAAAACAACAGCAACCAACCGACCAACAACAACAAAAAAACAAAACCAGAAAAAGACAAAGCTAGTAGTAATAAAAACATCTCTAGGCATTTTCCTGCCAAACTGAAAGCCCTGTCTTTCTCCTTAGAGCAAGCCCAGGAGGCATTCAATGATCTTGCCTTTTGATACATTCTTCCTTCAGGACTGAATGTCTCCCATGTGGGAATCAGTCTTCAAGAGGTTTTTGGAGCTTGCACTTGGTTTTCTTACAGAGAGGGGCTAGCAGTTCTCTCAGATCCACAAAGAGAGCACTCCATGTACATTAAAACAACCTGATTACACCTGCATGGATTTTCTTCTCTTTCCACATCTCATGAGTTGCTCCACTTAAACAGGAAAATGCTTTGGAACTGTATTATCCAAAAATTCAAGCAGCTAGAAAATAATGTCTTAAACTGAAACATTTTAAATGGAATAATTAGCCTAATAAATCCTAAATTTCTTATGAAATGATGATCAGTTATCCCCAAAATAGCAGATTAAAAATATGTTAAATCTACAGATGGAGGCTGAAGAACTCTACGGAGAAAATTTTGAAATATTTTCTCTGCAAAACAGAAGGAATATTTTGCTAAAGAAGTATGAAGAAAATTCACTGTTCTCTTGTGTTACTATGCCAAATTTGCAGATTTGATTGAACTACCACAGTGCAAGAGCAGATTTCTGTTCCTGCCCCAAATACTTTTCACAATATAACTATCTCTATGGATTCAACAACACCAGCTCTAGAATATTGAGGAATTTTGCTGTGTTAAGTGTGCTCAATGGCTGGTTCTTCCGTGTAATGCTTCTGCAGATAGTGCAGCTTTTCACCAGCAAGTAGGACTGCATTTTTGTGCAACTTCATATGTTGCACAGCAATGGAAACTAGAAAGCATTTTGAGTAAGGTTTCAGAAGTTTAACAGCATGCCATCTGGTTTTTAGGTGGACGAATGAAGTATTAAAATTGGAAACTGAGATCTTTATGCATGATTTTTAAAGTGTACAGATTTTTCCATTCATTTAACTCCACATTAACCCAATGCTACATTAGAACTAGCTAGCTTGCCTCTCTCCCTTGGCTTGATATTAGAGGCACTCCAGGTACTACTCTTACTGGTAATAGTTAAAGCTGATGCTGAATCAGTCCCATATTTGCAAGTAGCACGCTCTTGCTGTTTCCCTCTGCAGAAGCAGAGCTAACTCAAGGTGATACAGTTAACCTGTCATAGTGGTATGTAAAGGATTGCCATAAGGTTGAGTAAAACAATGTCGTTGAAGAGAAGAATCTTGGGAAATAACTGTTCAAATTATTCGGTAAAAATATCTGAAGATTTTAAAATCACAAATACAGTACAAGAAACAAGGTTCAGACTGTGAAACAGCCAGGTAAAATAACAGCATTAGAGCTCAGTATTTTAAAGCAAAATATTGCAATGAAAATAAAATTATGTAGATAACAGAGACTCAGTCTCCTTGTGTGTAGCCAAAATCCTTCATATTCCAACTGACAAAATGATCTACTTCAGTTTTGTCCCCCTCTTCCTTTTCCAGCCAGCGGTCCTGATGAATTTCATCCCTTACAGTTAGCTGAATATGCTGACCAGGGAAAGGTGCCAATCAAACATCTGCATCCTGTGCCTGCAGAGCAGCCTGCAAGGACAACACATCGACAGACTTCTTTACCTCCTTGCTGCAACTCAGATGTGCTCTGGAGGAACCACTGGAAACAGTGTTTAGTATTTCTTCTTATCCAGTCCTTGGTATCCTTGACGAACTCAGAATACTGTTTGTCACCTATTAGTGTCAAAATACAAGTACCACTTTTATCTTCAGATGTGGTTAATTGCCCACTCTGAACATGGCTGAGACAACAACCCATTTTGTTTAAGCCAGTAGAGAGCCCATAGATGCTCTATTTAGGCCTATTTTTATATGAAGCATCCTGTGCTGGCAGCATCCTGCCATCTCTTCAGACTGTGTTTTTAGTCTTTCACACAGATAGAATCCAAACGTTATTTAAGTTTTTATTTTTTGAACAATCTCTTATTTACTATGCTGATGGAGGATCATTTGCAGTATATCTTTTAGTATCCTTTTGTGTATCTCTAGGAGTGGTCTGAATGCAGGTTGACTACTATTATTGTTAATTAATAGCTGGAGAGATATTGCTAGTGAAGTGAAACTGCTGATCTCAGCTTATTCCCTCGTGTGGAAAATTATTGAATATTGAAAGCAAGTGAGTTTTTTCCAGAGGTTAGTTTTTGCAGGTGCATGGCTGAAATATTAATGCGAAATCTAATGCTCACATTGCAGAATTTTGCAGTTAATATAAAGGACCAGCCAGGGGCACACCCAAAGTAGGTTTTGAAAGACATGTTTTTGCCTCATGTACGGTTTTATATTTCTGTCTCAGTTGTGGAGCTGATAGCGATCATAAGTAAAATGGAGCTGGAAGGGAGTAGGGAGAGAAGAAAGGAGCTGAGAAGAGAAAATCAGTGACTAACATCCGATCACAGTTCCTGGCTCAAAGAATCTCACCTGCCATGTGGTCCCATCAGTACTAGAAAGCAAAGAAACCAGCTTCCAGAATCTGCAGGGCAAAGCAAAGGATTATAAAGTGCCACCAGTGGTGGTTCCTCTGTTTGCTAAGGTAGGACTGACTGAGCTTTGGTGATTTTGGCACAGCTTTCACTAAATTCTTCCACTAGCCCTCTGGTGACGGGAACCATCAGTGTCATTCGCTAACTCAACTACCATCATGCTTCTTCTTTGTAAGACACAGCCTCCACCCTGTTTGCTGCAGCATTACCCATTACTGGGTAGAGATGTGTCCTTCCATCTTGCCATTGGCTCTTGCATGCCCACAGTGACTGTGGCTGCCTCAGAGCATCCTCCTCTCTGCAGGTTAGCTTACAGCAGGGGCTGTTGGGAAGCTCTGTGATGATGCCCTTTGCAGGACGTGGTCTATGGGACTCCTTACACAATCACAGCTGAGGTTTTTCCTCCCATAAAGCTACAGAACAAGGCAAGGATTTGGCTTTATATTTTCATTCACTAATATTGCTAGGACCCTTTTTTTGGGGTCCTCCCTCATGTCATGGAAAAAAATCTATTTGCTTCATTCTTTCTTTGTCAATTCATTGCAGTGATTCCAAAGAATTTCTTCAGTGCAGAGAATAAATGACCTTCACTCATTGAAGCTTCAGAGACTTCTGAATAAAGACAGCAGATTTGGCCCCTTTCTGTCATATTTGTCTCCTCTAGCATTCATTTTCAGGAACAAATTTCTAGACTAAAATATGTCATCCTGTATAGACCAACCTGACCAGGCATTTCAAGTTAAAATGAAAACTGTACAAAAGGTAAGTATGTGATGACTCTCATATCTTTTGCTCTTATGTGGATGATAGAAATAATTACCTCTAGACATATCATTGCACTGTGCACAGTCGGCACACAGGAGATTGCCAGGTGTTGGATGTGATAGGAAATGTGCAGCCTGATTATATGTGCTGGAATCCAAGTGCTGCAAAATATCTCTTTTAAATGAGATGAGGAGCAAGAATTTAAAGATACCACTTAATTTTTCAACTGCAGTCAAGCAACACCAGTGTTTCAAGATGAATTTGTTAATCACATGGGACTAGGGATTGTATGTGGTAATAAAAGACTAGAAAAATATTTCCTAGCAGGCAGCAATAACTGTTCCAGTCTGTTTAAGTAATTTTTTTTCCTTTGCTAGTTTAATTTCCCCTGCCCTGCTGCCTGCTCCAATTTATTTCAGTTGAAAGTGAACGCTGAGCTGGTGGAAGGCACCAGATTCATGACTGTGGAAATGAAATGCATTTGGTTGCAAAGGCTGTGTGAAATTTACCCTTAACAGAGCAAAGCGACACAAGATCTCAGCACCACTGAAGATCTCCACCCTGCTGCCTTCAGAGGAGACCTCAGTGGTGGATGAGCCTCTCCAAGGCCAGCTGCATGGCCATGGTCGAGGTGGCGGTGGCAGGGCAACCCCCTCATGCTGTGCCATCAGTTCCACCACTTGCTTGGGCAGGTGGGAACTTAGTGTTACAACTCATGTGGTTTCACCTCCCCATGAGCGCCACCAGCTAGCAAGGTGGGGTATGGAGCACGTCGTTTTCTGATCCCATCACCTCCTTGACAGGAGCCCTCAAGCAGCTCTCTGGTGATTATTCAGACACATCCTCCCCTTGAGCAATGCCATCCCTCCTGTAGCTCTACACTGTACCTGATGTGTTAGTGAGTGACCAACTGTGCAAGCGAGTCAATAGCACGCTGCTCAAAGAAATCGTCTCAGTGCAGACCCTGTCACAAAGTTTAAACCAAACTACGTAAATTCACTGCATCTCATTTCTCGCAACGCAGAAACAGGCTAAGCAAATTCACCCTCGAGGGTGCCTTGATTATTCAGAAGCACAATGACTAAAAACTAGTGTGCTGCTCAGGCATGAAGGAACACGTTTCTTCAAATTCTCTGAAGATACTTAGTTAGGTTCATATTTACATCCTTTTTTATGCATTTATTCCCAGTACGTATACAAACAGATGCTGAGTTTTTCTTCCCCGATGTGAGTGTTTGAGAACAAGAAAAGTTTCTCAAAAAACAGTGGTTTTTTGCATTTGCAAGTGTCCCCATGAGCAAACAGACTACATCCTTCGTTACTGTCCCTTAAAAAAGAAAAAAAAAAGCTAGACACAATCAGAAAGCAGCAAAGAAGTCACATAAGGATCACTTTTTCACAGTGTATGTTTTCTGTTTCTCAGATAATCAGTCATTGTAGAAAGGCTTTTCAGGGCTCCTCACCAGTTAATTTACCCTTTATACTCATTTAAAACCGGCTCTGGTATTGCTGTGCAATACCAACACTGAATTTCCCTCTACCCTTCTGAGACTAATAAACTTTGTAGCAACTAACTTCACTAATAGATTACTGTTCACATTAATGTTATATACTTGTCACTCCTTTCCCTACACCTCTTTTCCCTTCCATGCTCTGCAAGACGAGAGCCCTTCCACTCTTTTTTTCTTTCCAAATCTGCCATCGTTTCCTTTTTTGTTTTAAAACTGATGTTATGAAAGACAGGGCATGGCCTAGCCAAGATACTGAGAAAACCGCATATGCAGGCTTTTTCTTTTATTATTTTCAAATAGGCTTCTGACGATTTCTGAGTATCACCAAGTACAGAACTTTTCAATTACGGAGGTCTAAATAAATGCATGCAACTATACATACATATGTAAAATCATTTGGCTTTGGAGAACCTGAATGGAGAGTAGCACGTATTGTTGTCGGTGGTCAGTGCTGTGGGAATCACAACATCTAAAGCTGTTAGACCTGTGGCTGTCGAGTAGCACAACACCTGCTGAAGGAGGCTAAATCAAAGAGTTTGCATCCTCAGAGACTGATGTAAAAGGCACACTGAAAAAAACAGTAGGTGTGAACCAGAAAAGAAATTTGTATCTTACTACATTTCATGCTTTGGTTTCTTGCAGAAGTTGAGCCTGGATTCTTTCTTATTCATTCAGTGAGATTATCCCCGTTGCTTAGGTGGCCTTGCTTATTTACTTTTCATCAACTGCCAGACTATCACCTGAGAAGAGAAGAGTTACTCTTTACTGTCAAAATGGTGCTCAGTTTCCAGAGCTACCAAAAGAAGACAATATGTTAGTTACCTTGCAGCCTTACTATAGAATTAAACAAGTTTTAGAATTTGGATGCTGATTTTTGCTTCAGTTCAGTTAGTGGTCATGCTGAAGGTATGTAATTTTTTTCTCTGAACCCTGTAGCCCCTCATGAGCATTGACCCAAAACCTCAAACACACTGCACATGTGGCACAGGGACTACCTATGGCATGAGAGAATGACAGGAACCTTTTTAATACAAAGCTAAACTAATCTGGGTGTTAATCAAGCTGACATGTATTGTGTAGCGCAAACCTAAGCCAAGCCTTTTTTCCCCTTAAAAAGTATAGCTAATTTACTAGTAGTCTCAGTCAATGTCTGAGAAGAAATCAATTGATTACATCTGAGCACCTGTGAGAGGATTCTTAATAAACAAGGGCAGCAAAATGAAGTTAAAAGAAAAAAGAAAGTTGATTCCAGTTAAAACCATTGGCAAAACAAGAAACATTTTCTCTCCTAAATCTCACCTCCTTTTTGTGTAACTCGTTTCTCATAGAACTAGAAAAAATCAGCTTCGGCTATTAACAAAGTTTGTATCTGCACTTGGTTATGACCAAGCCCTTCAGAAGATGTTTACTACAGAAATCTCTAGACTTTTTACTAATTCTGAATGGTTAACTTTTGTGCTGATTTTAACACTCAGATGATGAAGTTTACTTCTTGGAATTTGAACAGGTACTACCTTTCTCATCCCCTTTTGTTAGGGGATTATTTACCTAGGATAATTACTTGGTAATTATCTGGGTAATAGAGATTTTAACATGCCTCTGAAGAAAGATAGAAATAAATGTCCAAGTAGGCCAAATGTAATTCAACAGTACAATAACATAACTATCTGTGACACTCTAAAATTTTTTTTCTAAATAACAGAAATTTCGAAGCCTATTTCTGGTCTGAGAGGATTATTTTGCTAGTACACAAGACTAGTAGCACCCTACGTAGTCTGCAAGGGTAAAAAAATGCAACAAGCATTCAGCTCTACAATGGGAGCTGGCAAACAGCTTTTCCCATGCTTTCCTGGGTAATGGATACAGAAATGGACATGAAATTCATCTTCTGGAGCAGGTTCTCTGAAACCCCTCTTCACACAGGCTTCCTACCCTCACAAAAGCCTGTGATTGCTATGGAAAAAATATACCAAAGCTTATTTTTTTGTGAGAAAAACAAAGCACAGGAATTCTTGAAAGGTCAAGATCCGCATGTGGGACAGTTTCCTTTATGTCACTGTGTTCTCATTTCTACCTCTTTTACATTCAGACATTTCTGGGCCTACTTTATGAAATACCTTTCAAGGGGACTTATTAAAACATCTGTTTTAAAGTATTCATAGAAGAAAAATTTTGACTCATATGCACAGAGTGCCACTGATTTTAACGTTTTTGCCCTTTTAATCAGAGAGCAAAACCAGAACAAATTTACCCATGCAAACAACAAAATCTACTAAGTATCTCCCATTCCAGTGCAAGGCTCTCTGAAACTGAATTATGGGCAATGACTTACAGAATGCATGAGCTGAGTCTTTTCAAACAACTAGCAGGAATGAGAAAGATAATAAGCATAAATAAATCAAGAATTGCAGTATATTTTAGATCAGAGACAAATGTGCATAAATACAAGTTTCACACGGTATTCAGGATATATAAATATAAAATATGGAATATATAAATATAAAATATAGAATATAAAATATGGAATCCAGTCTCAGAAAGGACATCCTTGCGTCAGCTCCTGTGTGACATTGACCCTCTGCCTGTGAAATGCAGATAACAGCATTTCCTCACCTCAGGGGCGTGAAAATGCTTTTGGTCAAGATAGTCATCCTTCAGAACCTATAGTCATGGAGGTTGACCAAGCATCAAAGAGAGCTAGGTCATCAAGAAAAATTTCAGTTTTAAAAAGATGATAGTTTGGGTTTGATTTTTTTATGTCTAGTAATGAAAAAAAAAAATGAAAATAGGCAGAATCAGGCCATCTAAGAATTTGGATAAGAAGCTTTGTCTATAAGAAAGCACAGCAGTATAGGAGTACTTCCACTGGAGCCAAGTAAGTGTTAAGTAGGACACAGGCTGACCTTTCAGATGTGAGGTCTTACCTGTGAGTAGCCCAGAAAGACATGTCACCTTGTCCTTTCCACATAGCATGAGTGCAGGGGAAGAAGTTTCAGAATTAGCACCATAATGTCTTCTGAGCTGTAGTTTCAAGTGATTTCAGAGCAGAGTCTGCAGCAGCTGGGAATACAGCAATACTGGAGATATAATGATTTTCTGTGGGTTTTACTGCATCATTTGCACAGCATATTAGGGAAGGGGATCTTGAACCTCTCTTCCATTTCCTCTCTGCTGCTCTTTTTTATTCTCCACAGTCAACAAAATGCAATTATCCACTAAAGCTTAGGTGGGGATGTGAGCAAAGTTTAAAGCTGGGAAGAATATCCTATGTTATTATTTTCTTTATGCGAAATTTTTCATAGGGGCATTCCCAGGCTTTCAGCGATTTGTACAAAACAGCAGTGAGTTTTCTCTGCATCACTCTCTGATTAAAAAGAATTCTGGAAGCTAAGATACTGTCTCAGAAAAAGTCACTGATACTGACCTGGGGTTCCCAGAAGTAATTTCCTTGGATGCTCTCTCTAACCATGGCATTTAGAAGTAGCGTATCAGAGTAAATGAATCATGGTACACAGTGTGCCACTCATTTATTTACCTTTCTGAAGTCAACTTGCACAACCCAGATACCTACTGTCATCTGTCATAGGGTTACTGTCTCTACCAGTATAGAGTCTACTAGCAGAAGAATGTGTCTCTGTGTCCCTGCCCATGGCAGAGGTGTTGGAACTCGATGATCTTTAAGGTCCCTTCAAACCCAAACCATTCTATGATTCTGTGATTCTAAGAATGAGTGACAACTGGACTTTGCGTGGACAATGTAGAGTAGGAAAGCATTTTACGTTGCTACTTTTTATGATTTGAATTGGAAATCTATGTCTTTCTCACAACTTAAATGAGGAAGGAGCACATGGGCCTTTCTAGAAGGCAAGGGGGTTTTAAATTGATGAAATATATGTTGTCTAATATTCCTTTCATCAGTAACTTATATTCCTACACAATCTCTTCTGTGTGTTAACTAATGGCTCTTCTATTATCACAGTAATTTACACATTTAAGTCACTTTATGTTCTGTTTACCATTTTTGTGCTTCATTTCTCTTACTGAAATTAGAACATACCCATCTCTTCTTGTTCAGTGTTAAATTTCACTTTCAGTATTAACATAATGCTGTTGTGTTTGGATTTCAATTTCCAACCGTGTGAGTGGTGGGGACAGTTTTAATGGCATCTGAAATTAAACCATTTCCATTGGAATGTGAGCAATTACCTTTAAACTTTTCTATTACCACTGGGTTTGTTTGTTTGTTTGCTTTTAATCTTTCTTCCACACTTAAATAAAACTCACTCAAAGATTTAAAACTACCTGACAAAAATTTTAGGCAATATGTAATTTCTCTTCCAAAAAATTCCTATTTTTCTCTCTCTCTCTTTTTTTTTTTTCCCCTCTTGTAATCTTATCCACAAATATTCATTTTTATGTCAGATACTGGAAGCTATGGAAATAGTAGTTGTTTTGTTTGCTGGTAAACTTATATATATGTTTTGGTACATAAGATGTGTTTTGTAACAGTTCTGTATACACAGTCCACTCAAGTACAATGAAGCATTGAAATCAAGAAGTCTGGCAACATGTAATTACATTTCCTCATCCCTTCAGAAGGCATATTCTTGAGACTATGCTCTTAGGATTTTGATGGGTCAGTTGTTTTAAATTAAGAGTCCTAATTGGTTTTTATTGTTTGAATGATAAATGAACAGGGCACAGAGGTTAACAACTTCTTCAGTGCATGTTACTTTCTCTTAGCTGCTTTGCTGAGTCGAGGGAAGCCATGGTGGGGAGGGTATTGATATCGGGGGAAGGTAATGTAAATGGGAGAGTCCGCTCTTGCTAGCAAAGCTTTGCATCTAGTTAGCCTTCAGTATGCATCATACATTTCCACTGCTGGAAGCAGAAAAATGTTCAATAAGCTACCAAGGAAATTATACATGCAGATAGTGACAAGCTAGTGTAGATGATCAGGGCCTTGCTCAGCCATCCCAAGCTGCATCGAATTAGTAGACCACAAGTACTTCACAGCTCACCTCATGGTTTTGGCTTTCTTATATCAAGACCAGAAGACCATACTGGAGGTCACCTCACCACACCTCACTGCAATGAAGACAGGCTAGTCACTCCACAGGACTTGGGACACTAGCTCTTCAGAGCCCATATGAGAACCTGAGGTCATCCTCATCTTGGAATAATGATGCAAATCATGTTCTAGTGCTCACCACCCTGCGGGACTCCTCTTTGGTTGAAGACTTGGACCCTGGTGCTGGGCAGCACTTGCTTTGGTTCCAGGAAGAGACCCTCAAAAATGGTGCTGTCAGATACTCCCTGAAGTCCTCCCCACTCACCTGCTCCATAACACCTTGGCTGGAAACAATCCCGAGTGCAGAGGGACAGAGCCCTTGTGTGAGGAGGAAAGGGATTTATTCTGTTGCAAACATAACTGAAGTGTTACAAATTGATGATCAAACCGTATGATATTCCCTCATGGAGTATATTCAGGGACATGACAACTATTGAACCTGCAAACTATGTTGGCCATAGAGCAGACTATAAATAGAGCAGACATAAATAAAGAGTTCCTCACTTAAAAGGAAGATTAAGCCTGTGTGAGGCAAGGCATCAAAACTCCCATTTGTGCTGAAAATCATAGCTTTGGGAGGAAAGAAGTACAAATCTTAATTACTCTATGAAAAATAATATTCATTGCTCACGGGGGGAACGCAGAAAGAAAATGAAGTGATAAAGAGTTTCTTAATGGAATGATGAATAGAAAGAGAAGAGTTAAATCTTTTAGGTGTGGAAGTCAAAAGTTGTGGGAAAGGTGGTAGTCTATGCATGCTGCTCTGCTGTTGTACTCTGCCTTACCTGTGACAAGCCAAAGAAAAGAAAAATCAGTAAGCCTCATTTCATGGGGTTATTTTAACAAAAGATCGTTTCCATGAGAGAATTCAAAGCTGAAGGAAATCTGAATGGCTGCCACTTTTCGTAGGTACAGAAAGCAAGGCGTAATCAGGAGAGGGACTGGTTTGCCAGTGCCCAGCAGGACAAGCCCAGTCAGGATCAAGACCCAAGAGAGGACAACAGCAGCCCACTGCAGCTCAGATAGGAAGCAGTTTCAAAAGCAAAACACCAGTTTCTGGTTTTAGGCAAGTATACGTTTCAGATACCGGACCCAGGGGTGCAGAGGACTGGGAAAGATTTGACTACGCTGGCCGCAAGCAGACCAGCTCCGGTGTGACTGCAGGATCACTGGGTTCACTCGGCAGTGCTGGGCACCCACATTGGTGCCCCCTGCTAGATTCCTAGATTGGAGAAGAGCACACACCACAGTTTCCATGCAGATGTGCCACCAGCAATGCTCTGATGGTGAATAATTCATGTCGATTGACTTGTTAGACAAATTACATCGTTTTCTGAATCTGCAAAAGAGAGCATAATAATCTCAAATGTTCCTATTATTCTAAATTGTTCAATGACTTTTTCTTCTCATGAGAGATACTTTTCCTCATCATTTATAAATCCATGATAGGATTGTGATACATGCAGATAAGTAGCAGGTAGGATTGCTTACAGTCCAGCCTTTGCTCTTTTTCTGGAGCAAAAGAAGCTCTAGGCTCTTTAAACAGCCAACATACAAGTTACCTACTGTTCATAACTCTTTTTTCCCAAGTAAGAATACTCTTATTTCCCCAACACAGGCTAATGTACTGAAACCTTTTCCCCCTGTTATTCCAAGGTGTATTAATTTTTCAGTTTTTCTTAAATACAATTTTAACTTTTCTGTACTCTTGTAACTACAGACATCTCCAATGCTAATAAAAATACATGATCATCTTATATGATAAAGTTTTGGAGGATTAAGTAAATTTTTAGTCTTTCATGCTCTTACAACTCCTCAAGTCCCTTATTTTGGCCCTTATGTGTAACAACAACATATCTAAGGAGCAGGGAAAGGGGATGTTTTACTCAGCGTAACAAGCTCCATTTAAAAGGATTCCCTCAGCACAAAGACCTAATTTATTTCAGCAATTATAAGACCATCCAAAGAGAGATACACTTTATTAAATCAGCTGTGAATTATATTATGAATGTATATTGAACTGATAATCAAAACCCTTCAATTCATATTTTACTTGTTGTTACACAAACTCTTTCTGATTATTTTGGGTAAGTTTTTTTCATTTTGCATGTTGCCTCCATCACTCTGGAAGCGAATTCCTTTGTCAGTGAACGTACATCCCAGTTAATTCATGTCACTCAGGTATCTTGCATATGTATCACTTAAGGTCAGATTTTGTTGCGGCTGTTACACTGCCCAGTTACTTATCCATATGGCTTCTACACAGATCATAAAAAGGGCAGGAGTCCTTTGGTTCCATAGCAAAGCCCAAGAGGTGTAGCAATTTCTTTTCTTTCTGTGAGTCCAGAACATTTTTTTTTATCCTATGGTTCGCTGCCAAAATTGCTGACTGTAGCTGTGTTTTGCAGTCCAGAATTACTCCTTTCTGCTGCCCTGAAAAGTCACACCGCGTGTTTTCGTGTGATGACTCAAGGGATCTCTGCTGTTCCCTGTTGGTTGTTTTGGGTTTTTTTGTTTCTTTTTTTGTTTGTTTGTTTGTTTG
>KZ506381.1:87108-142810 GCA_002844005.1 Limosa lapponica baueri
TTTTTTTTTTTTTTCCTCAGGACTCTTAATGGTGGGCCATTAGTACCTCTTTCCTGATAATTAGAAGCAAGAGCAAAAATAGAAACTCTTTAAAACAAGTAGTCTGCTTTGGTCCCGCAAATAATAACTGAACTTTCCCAGCTCCTGTTTTCACGTCAGGTTCCTGTTTAACCCTTTGGGACTAGCAAGGGCTAAAATACAGCAGCCTCGGGATAGGCAGGGCTCTGAAATGTCGTTTAACTTAAGACACTGACAGGTACAACACCAGGGCAACCTGGTTTACATTTGAAAGATGTCAGCCGGGTACATGGTGACATGTTATTTACATGGTTACAGAACAGTGTCCTGCAGTTTGGCAGAGTCTGGGGCCCAGTTGCCCTATGACTGCACAGTTACAGTAAATTATAATTCTAACCAGCAAAAATTTAAAGTATGGAACACCAAAATTAATTTAGATGTCAAATGGCTCTTGGGTTATTTTACAAGGGTCCGTTTGGGAGGAAGCAATGAACTGTTTCCAGGCACCCTGCTTTTATAGCTGGGAAGTGTTTTGGTGTCTCTTAACCAGTTCTTGACAGACCAGAAAGACAGAAAGAGATGTGAAACATCTCATACGAATGTGTGAGAACTCACATATCCAGGGCCATGGCAAAGCCCATGGAGGGTCTATATGGGACTGCTCTCAATGCTTTATTCAGGGTTCACTCTTGTCTAAGTTCCTGCAAGAAATACGAAGTCTAAAGTGAAAGCCAAAGGTCCATGGGCATACAGAAGGCTGCTCTGAGTGGCACAGAAGGGGACGGAGCACAGGCTGCAACCTCAACTCCCGTTTGGTGTCCTCTCACTGATCTGTGCTGCCTCTGTTTCTCTTCACATCCTTTGCACCTGCTTGGGTTTTGTTTTCAAGATGAAAGTGTTTGGCAGAAATTGGTGCTATCGGTTGACAGTATTCTACATTTGCTGATCTGACACAGTGCCTCTGGCTTCAAGGTAAATTTCCTGGATTATGAAGTACTGTAGGAAGAAATGCATATCTGTTAGTATTATTACTTAGAGCATTACCACCAGTTAAAAGGCACAGAATAATCATTTTTAGTGTGGTATGGATTACGTTTTTGAGTCTCTAAGACTTTAAAAGTAAAATAAAATAAAAAAAAATGAGACAAAATAAAATTACAATACTGGCAAATGTAGCATACTTACAGGACAGAAATGATGTTCCAACTTCCATTTATACTGATCACGTGTTTTTTTCTTAAAATACTTAAGAATCCATTAATGAGAAGATGCACTAAGGGCATTAATATGTGTATTCATAACAGGTTCTTACTGAGAAATTATTCCATAGCCAAAAAATGAAAACTATTTGTCATTGAACAGAAAGACGAAAGTGTCTTCTAAAATTAAAAGGTGAGTTATTCTGAGGCTGAAAAAACACATCCTGGCGTGGGAGGGATCTAAACTGCTCCAATCTTACAGATCTAATCTGCTCTAATCTTACAGATCATCAATAGCACAATTGTTCTATAAAACCCAATTTTCAGAGAACGACAGACGAAAGAGACTATTCTCTGCATGTTTCCTTTTCATTTTTCCATGGTTTTTAACCTCCGGATGGCTTCTACTTAGGTTATCTGACTTTCTGTAAGAATCTTGGGTTCAAAACAGTAGAGCAAATGCAACTTTAGCCGATTGTCATCAGACTATTTCTTAAGGGGTACTGCGTACAAATCGTTGTTTCTCACTGCAGATCATGTATTCTTGCTTCAGGTGATTTAATTTTAAAAAGGAAAATTGCTTCACTTGAATGAGAAAGGTCTATAACTCTTCAAACCAGTTTCAGAATTCCAAAACTAATTTGACCAGATTAGGTAATTTGGAGTCCAGTTCTTGACTTGAGGTAATAAATCAGTCATAAGGCTGTCAATACATAATCTTGTTTTAGCATAGGTTACAATGCATTTTCACAAGTGTGTATAGTGTACCCTTTTGTCACAACCAAGAAATATCAATTCAGAGGAAAATCAAGTTACTAATACCTTTCTCACAAACATATGGACTTTTTACCATAAATATTTTTTGAGTATGAAGCATGTGGCTATGCACTCAACAATAACTGCCCAATGGCTAAAACAGATTGAATTGCGTACAGAGTATTCTACTTATTTGAGTAGTTTTGAAAATGTTTAGATTTTGTTTTAAAAAAATATGACTGTCCCTCTATTTTTTGTTTAAGCCTGCTGAAAATAACATTCCAACAAATAAAAACACACTCACTTAGCTGCTTAACATAAGTTCTCCTTCTGGGTCATACATAGACGTCAATTGAATTCTAATTCTATTGTTGTTATTATTACTGCTATTATTACTGCTGCTGTTATTCATTCTCTTCTGTGTATTCAAGTTCCATCTTCTTTTCCCTTTGCTGCTGATTATTAGTGGGGGGAAAATACATGTGACTGAATAGTCCTAACATTCATGCCTTCAGTATAAGCTTCATTACTTGTTTACTGGAAAAGAGGATGCAGGTAATACTATTAAACATTGCTTTATGAAAGATGGTGCTCATAGTCTCACAGGAAACATCCCTGTAATCTTATTACTGGCCATCTGTAAACTCTCATCGAAAAGTAGGCATGGGAACCTAACCTATTTGGTTACTGCATAGACATCTCCCTCCCCTTGATGTCATGCAAAGTTGCTACTTACATCTTCACTCCAGATCATGAAGCTCATTGGAGCTTTCACCTTCTCACTGGATTTATGGAGGAGGAAAGGAAGGGTAGATGTGTTACTGTGGCCTTTGGACTTACACTGGGAACATAACAGTAAGTATGAAAGTCTCTGATACAAAAGAAAGCAAAAAGTTTTTTCAACTACTACCTTTTTGAGTCACTTGCTACCAGCGAGTGTCCAGCTCTTTGATGTTGGTTTAAGAGAGGGCCCAAGAAAGACTGAGAGGTAGGCATCACACTTACTCTTTAAAAAGGTAACTTTGGTTGCTGTTAATCCCAAAGGACCTAATTCAGGTCCAGTTCCTTTATTTTTCTTGTATCCTCTACCACTCAGTTGCCTTTCCTTAAGCTGTAGCTCCATCCTTGTGCTCCCCCATGCGTTTCTCCTCTTTCTTTTACTTCCTCAGCTAAGACCTACCTTCTGTTAGTTTTCTCACCCCTTAATTAACAGATCCCCAAATTTCCTAGAGCACTGTTGCATAGACAGCAAAACAAGCCAGAGCCAACATCACTCTCTTAAACAGATGTTCACTTCCGAAGTAACCTACCTACTACTTCTGTGCCAGCTGTCTGTTATATTCAAGGAGAAGGGGGCTGAGCAGGCTATATCTGCAGGACTTGGAGAAGAATAGCACTGCAAATAATTGCTTAAACTACTTGTGCTGACTGACTCTGTAGCCAAAATTATGTGAAATCCAATACTATTGTAAACTCCTTCAGAGGCAAATAAAAACATCCGTTTCAAAGATGTGTTCAGTGTATTTCTGAGAACTCTGTTATAAAATGAAATAGCATGAAAATGTTTAGCGTTTAGCTTCTTCATGGCTCCTACTAGAAATTAATGTTTATTTTTCTCCTAAAGGAAGAAGCTCTGAATGGATGCATAATAAAGAAATTAAAGGAAATACACTCAGATGAATGTAATGTGATTATTGGAGAAGTAGTTAAATAATTTGTTCTGATGTTTGATTGTTGAGTGATGTTATAGTGACGCCTTCTTTGTCACATGACTTTTGTATTTTAATTTCCCTCAACTCACATACAGACTTTCTTTTCCTAGCAACACTCCAGCCTTTTGAAGGATCCTCATCTTGTTTATTACCATCGACCAATTCTACCCCTGGAATTACTTCAAGCAATTTCTTTATTGATTGGCCTTTTAAACCTTGTAACCATTGACTTTGCATTTATATTCTTACACTGGCAGTCATGCTGGCTTTCTGTGCTTTTCCCATGGCTTCTTTTCTTCTGTATCTGTCCTCTTTTTTCTTTTGTTTCTTTTGTTTCAGTGTCATTCTTTCTCCCTTGCATTATGACATTAAAATTGGTGATTAATGTTTGCTAAGTTGCTGCTTTTCCATTATGCCGTAAGATTTTCAATAAAATTTCAGAAAAGGGTAGAATACAAAAGGTAGAAAAAGGTGAACATGAATAAGAATCATACAGCTTCTGGGTCAGCAAGAAACATAATTGCATATGTAAATCTGTGTGCAAACGACACTATTTGCATGTTTAAAGTTACCCGTGTACTTCCTTCCTCTTCGAATCTGGGTCATAAGGAGGGGAAGAATATGCTCATGATTATAGCTGTTTCAGAAGGCTTCACTAGCATTTATTTGAATAGAAACCATGAATCAGCTTCTATAGCGTTCAGAGCTCCTTTCATTTGCGTTCTCCAAATGTTTGTGAAAGCGAAATTTTTCTTCAGAAGAATATTCAATGCAAAGTAAAATATCAGAAATAAGGGTGTGAATGCATGTTTGCATGAGTATTGACGCTGGAAGCATTCACATGGCCATCTGGACAGCTCTGTGGGTTTGGGAGCCGTTCAAAAAATAGCATGCGATTTGGAAATTATAAACAGTGCAAATAGTGAGTAGCAAGGTGGTGATAGTTTCAGTATTAGTACAGTGAGTCATTCAAGAGCAATCCATGGAATGAAGTTTCACTAACTGCTGCTCTTCCTAATTTACTATCCACTGGGGTTTG
This sequence comes from Limosa lapponica baueri, assembly GCA_002844005.1. Taxonomy (NCBI): domain Eukaryota; kingdom Metazoa; phylum Chordata; class Aves; order Charadriiformes; family Scolopacidae; genus Limosa; species Limosa lapponica. The sequence continues at coordinate 91,833 of KZ506381.1, forward strand.
TCAAACTGGAAAAAATGGTTTCAAAAACAATGAAAATTTCTGCAGCATTCTCTATTTAAGTAATCAGAGTGTGAGTATATGTGCAAGAAACTTACCATTTTTCAAAAATACTTCCACTTTTTTCAAAACTGTTTATCACTTCACTTTGAGTAGCAAACAAACTAGTTAAATTACCTATTTCCGAATTGATTTACTGTGATATACCTCAGAACAAACAATATGAAAATTGGATCTTTTTCCTGCCTTTCTCATGACATGCCTAGCTGCAGAAAGAAAACATTGTAGCAAAAACTAGATGTGGGCAGAGCACAATTATTTGTAAATTTAGGCTTTAGAGAGGCCATATTGAAGAGACCACTTTACGGATGTCAATAGCCAAAATGAGCCACGCCATTTGGCTTTATTATAAGCATGACTTTAGTAAATGTGATTGACTAATGTAAACATTAGTAACCTCCAGGGTTTCTGGCCCCAGGCTGCGATTGCCTGTTGCTAGCAAATTGTCCCAGTGCTCTCTGGCACAAATTTGGCCTCTTACAACCAGCACTTTGCTCAAACAGCTCCTGGGGTTGCTTTGATACTAAGAACAGTCCAGTGTTCATTCCCAGTACACAGCTCCCAAGCAGTAACCTTGTCGTGAAGACTTATTTGATTTATTACTATAGATGTGAACTTTTCTCAGCCACATTGCAATGGTCTTACTAGCAAAGATGTAGCCCAAAAGCTCAGAATGCAGATTAGTGCTATATTCATCACGACTTAGCAAATTTTATTCTGTAGAAAACAAATCTATTAATTTTCACAAAATGTGCAGTAATGGAAGTCAAGAGCTATATTAAAGCCAAGGAGACTAAACTGCAGCAATCTTGGGCACGAATGCCATAATGCAAGAGCTACTCTACATGGATTCCTTGCCTGACCCTCCTTAGTAAATACTCAATCTAAGCCAATACTACAGGAAACAGTTCATGTTGCTAAAGTGCATGCTGTTTTTCTCAAGTGGACAAGCTTTTAGCTAGTGCTCCTTTATGGGCAGAAAAGTTAGCTTTTTAAAGTATAATCATCTTAATGTTAGGCCATGATAAAATGACTCTTAAGTGGAAGCCCACATCAATCCATTACTAACAATAGAAGAAACTTTCAGGTGAGAAGAAGAAGGAAGCAATTGAAGAAAATGGCCCATTCATACATTGTTTATGAAAATTTGTTATTATTTCTGCATATTTTTTAGAGATTTGTATATCTTTTCTTCTGTCTTTCAAAAAGATTTTCAGTGAACAAACACATAGAAGAAATCCCAAGAAAAAACCTTTGTGTCTCCATTTAGGTTCACCTTTTTGCATGGATAGATATGTTATACTTTTTGCCATGGTCAGGCCTTTGAGTAAGACCTAAGGGATATATGGTATTTGGCTCCAATTGGAAATAACCACTTGTTCTTAACACTTTTCACATATTGCACCTTATCCTTCAGTCTGCACATCTTGAAGGTATACATTAGTATTTTGCCCAAACCTGGACCCTTATTATAAAACTACTCTGGAATTGTGTAGCTGTTCCACAGAGCAATGCATCCATGAAAAAATCTAACAGTTCTTTATTCAGACATTTAAAAGATGCCACAGAGTTGCAGCAGCAAATATATTTGCAGATCCTCACAGAACAGGAAGTGAAGGTGAAAGCAACGACAAGTTTGTTACGTTCAATAGCTGTTACTTCAGAACCGATGGATGCATCATGCCTGAATGACAAAACAGACACAGAAGTAGATTCATCTTGGGGCCAGTTCTTCGGGGAGTTCTCTTGGTATTTTAGTTACTCTCTCTAAGTATTGAAATTAGCTTTAATCTTCCAAGTAGTTCCAGTTCAGAATTTTAAGGACAAACTGTTCTTCAATGGATTTTTTTACTCTTCTAAGGGATCTGATCTTGCACCTCATTCAAAGCTACAGAGCTGCAAGACCATTACTGTTGGCTTAATTGTAGCTGAGTCGGGTGTAAAACATTACTGTGTTTCATTGACATTGACCACTCACACGGCTCACATGCTTCCTGCTCCCAAGGTCACTCTGATCCTCCACTGCAAACAGGTTCTTTAATTATGCCCTTATATGCTTCTTTGGAGAGACAACCAAGTTCACTAAAATGACACCATTAAATTGCTTATGCTAAGGGTGAGCATTTTCACAGGCGAGTAGGGAGCAGCTCTTGCTGGCAAAACTGAGCAAAAGAGACAGTGGAAAAAAAAACTAGAGGCAAAGCAAAGCTGGAGTGGTCCATAAGTAAGAGCCACAGAAGTGACATCCTTAATCTCTGGTAGGACAAGATGTTCAGAGGTGGTAATGGAAGAGGAGTGGCAGAAACTGGGAATCAGATATGGAAGTTAGGCTGATACCATGTGAAAATGCTGATCTTCTGAAGACGGCATTCAAGTAGCAAAGAAACACTCTGAAAGGAATAAGAGGAACTGCCAGATGAATAGAAAAAGTATCCAAGTGCTTTTCCCATTTCTGGACAAAAAGCAAGTTGAAATTGCTAAAATTAACATTTGCTGTTACAACAGGGAATTATTGTTAAGATGAAGCAGTGAGTCACAAGGAATGGAAACCTAAACTTGTTAATTTCCATGTTAAAAAATTCCTTTTAATTAGGTTTGGCTGAAAACTTCTGCACCTGACGCTTTCTGGCATTTTCTAAATCAACCACAGAAGAAGAGAGAGACAGAGAATGAAAAAATAACAATTTCTGTTTCTTGCATAGATTTGAAGGTCACAGAAGTAGAAGACGTAACCGCCTTTATATTTTGGCACTCATGCAATAGGGAATACAATGAAAAAAATCTGTGATACTCAATACGGGTCAGCCAAAACAAGTAAGGAAGAGAACTGGCTTGAAGGAGAGAAGCTATTACCTGAAGAGAACAGAAAAGAAACAATGAAAAAGAAACAAAAAAAAAAGTCTTTAAAACTAACACATCTGTTTTGTGCTATGTAGATAATATTCAGCTTTTCTGAGAAAAATGACAAGTAGAGACAGAGGGAAAGGAAAGGAGACTATTGCTGCAGAGCTGCATTATCTTCCCAGAGGGAAAATTTATGTCAGTAAATTAATCAGTGTATTCCTCTGCTCAGTGGTAGAGGCTGAGGGCAATGGTTTGAGAGGGATGGAAAAGGAGAAGGGCAGGAAGAGAATGCTGTGAGAATCAGCTTCCTGCAGAGAAGAACCAAGGCTGCTGACTGATAAATCCTGCCATTTCCTCTGGTCAGAGTGATGTTGCTGGACTGGATCCTCAGCTGAAGTAAATCAGATGAACCTCATTGGTTTGTGTGGAATCATCCTAACTTACATTGTAATTTCTACAGTTTGGTTATAAAGTTCTAGTCACAAACAGGTTCCTGGGGGAATAGTGCTTTGGTTAAGAAAGGATGGGCTTCAAGAGCTGTGGTTTCCTACTCTGAAGAAGTGTTAAACTCACACATTTAATACATTTTAAACATAATAATGTGAGTAAACAGGTCTAAACATGTTTCAGTGTTCAAAATGCTAAAAAGCAACTTCCCTCCTACCCCTGCACCTCCTGTGATTTGTGACAGCACAGCTGTTTGGCAGCTATGCCATGATCTGTGTCAAGAAATTAATCTGGCAATAAAACCTCAAACTCCCTCGTTTTCAGTAAAGGTTTTTAGCATCTGATTCCCCCAGTCCGGTTCTCAGCATTTGCTCCAAGGCCGGTGGTAGGGAGCTGAAGCAGTGAGAAAGGATGGGGAAGGCGTCAGCTCTGCTGACGAAATGCCTGTGGAGCCACAGCTTGAGACACTCTTTGAAATACAGCTTTTTTGCTCACCCATCTCTCTAGAAGGATTTTATATTTTAGTTTTTTGGGACACCAGAAAAATGTGTTTTAACTGAATGGTTAATTTCCCCCTCCAAAAAGTGATGAAAAAAGTGCTGATCAGCAAGTACTGCCTCCCCCTCCACTGCCTGCCATATGAAGTCCATGAAATAATCTTCTTTTACCACAACACCTACCTAGCAAGCTAGTGCCTCGTACCAGTATCCAGCTGGATGCCCTTGACATGACGTGTTCCATCTTTGGGTTTGAATACAATGATTTCTCTCTCCTGTTTCATTTCAAAACACTTGTCTGCTGCCTTACACTTCATAGCATCTTTCACTCCTGTGAGCTAGGTGTTGCAGGTTGACTTATGGATTCAGTGCCCATTTTTTGCTCGTTTCAGTTGTCAGCAGTGTGCAGAGCCTCAGAAAAATCATGATTTGATGCTGTCACCTTTTTTGGCTGTTTATACCCAGAAGTCCCATGGTCTGGCTCTTGCTGTCTCCACTGGCAGGAAAATATCTGTGCTGCCCTCACCTCCCTCCCTCCATAAGTCCTTTTTGACCAAGTGTCCCTTGAGCTCTTCCAGTGCAGCCCTTGCTGTCATTGTGCTGCATCAAGGAAACAACGTGGCTGAAAATAAACACTCTCATTTTGCAGATCAGCTCCTCCACCTGGTTCACCATGCTGCCTCACAAAAGCAGGCGCTGACACATTTCAGGGGTAGGTGGGCACAGAGGGACGAGGGCTGCTGAAGCTGTTCCTCCATGGAGGAAATCTTAGCAAGATTGTGCACCAGGATCCCTGCCCAGGGCATGGCCAGACTGAGAAATGACCTTTTCCTTGTTATTGCCATGGGGGCGTCACTCAGTCGAATCACATCCCCAGCCTGGTTCTCCTCATGGCCACACAAATGTTACTCTAGTTAACTTTTTCTAAAGGTGCTCCAGTAAGTTCACCTTCGAAAGTCAGCTTGCTTCTTCTTCGAGATTGCACTTCAAAAGCACAAGGGACTTTATAGCACCAGCTAGGTGTGTAGGTCTATGCTCAACTTTGAAAATGTCCCTTTTTTGCACTTAAATATAGAATTTGGGGAACATAGACAGCTCCAATGAAAAATTTTTAATAGCATAGACTTGTTCTTACCTAAGACAATTACTCATTTTTGCTGAAAGCTGAAGTAATTTTCCAAAACCTGAAAGAGATATATTTTTTTTTCAAAAACAAAAGAAGCATCTTTTAATTCATGTTCTTTTGAGCATGGAAAATATATTTACCAGTCAACCTTTTCCTCAGGTTATTTTTTATGTAGCTAATGTTTTTGTTTTACATATGAAAAGTGAGGGAAGTTGATAGCTGTGTATCCTTGAGGGGTATTTTTGATATCTGAGTGTGGCAATTTTTCCAGACAGCACTAATAAAGATCGGTACTGTCTATAGTATGATCCCTTTAAAGAGTCTCTCCTTGCTACTGCAGCTGTGGATGATTCCCTTAAGGGGAAAAAAAAATATCCTATTTTATTCTGGTTCTTCACTACTATCTAAGTATTTGCTTTACAGCAGTGCTGCAGATTTCTAATCTGAAGCTGATTAAATGCAGACACTTAGGCAAACCATGGGTGTGATTTGCAAGGAGCACAACAGTTTTGTGCGGAAGTGAAAAACGAAATAGAGTAATGAAAACCGTCCATTATAGCTAAGGCTGCAAGGCAAAATTCTCTGTAGGTGTCACTACTACTTTGGTAATAGTCACTACTACTGTGACTTTGGTGGTGTGATGCTGGAGGAGCCTCTGGCCAAGAAACGTAACTCTTAACGTCAGTGAGCAACAGCATACCAACAGCAAGAGCAGAAGCATGGCGATGTTTCACCTAAAGCGTGGCTGGTGCTCCGAGGGCTGCACTTGCCTGACTGCAGCCCATCATCTTGCAGGGTTTCCAAGGACCTTTGGGGATCCCACCCTGGGGTGCAGTGCCTGGGGTGCAGAACAGCGGTAGCGGTGCATTTCATCATCTTCGTTGCAGCCAGTCCCTCTCCCTTGTTCATGCAGGTACGATGCTTCTCTGACCTTTGGGGCCAGGGAGGAGAGCTCCCCTCCTGCTGGCGATGTGCACGGCTCCCAAGGAACCCACAGGATGCTTCTTCGTGGAGCAGGTGACAGCAAAATGCAGGCTTTTCTTCCTTTGGACCACAGGTGGGAATGAACAGCTTTGAGATGGATTAGTGTAAGCTACTGCAGATCTTCAGCTACGTAGCTGAACCAGAGGTAACAGAGGAAGAGATATGTTTGTTTTCTCTGCCCTTACTGAGTTAATAGTTACTCTTGGTAAAATCTGTCCATTTTTTAAGCTAATGACTATCTTGTAACAAAATTACTGCTAGTCACTTTGGCCCAAGAGAAAAATTAAATGAGAATATATTTTGAAAGTGATTTCATTTTCTGTCTGAAGAGGATCACAATTAGAAGGAGTTACTTGATTTGACTTCACTTCCTTATCTACTGTGGAGGATGTCAGGGACAGAGGGTATTGAAAAGAAAAGGTACTTAAAAGTCACAGCTAACAGTACCTTTACCACTTTACTGTAGTCTGCTGGCTCTGGAATGGTCTTCCTTCTGTGTTGTGTGAATAGCAGGTGTTGTCACGACATACACAGATGTGCATGTGAAGAGCTGGTTGTGAGCAGAACAAGGGCAGTGGAAACCATTTACTGCAACACTGCGCAAGGCAATGCCAAGTGGCTATGCTACTGGCAAGCAGTCTCTTTCCTTTCCTTTTCTTTCTTTTTTTTTTTTTTCCTATGGTTGTATTAACCAAATAATTTCAAAACACTTTTTCCAAAGTCAAGAGACAGAATTTGTAAAGGAGCCCGGAGAAGCATGATCCTATTCCTGCTCACCCAGCCTCACACATGTAAACGTAACACCTCTTCTGGGAGTGAGGGGAGACAGCCGAGTTTTCACTTTGTATTTTTGTGGATGAGGGTACGTATGACAATCAAGGCGCACCTGAAAACAAGGTCAGCAGCAACAGCAGATTGTATCGTGTCTGAAAACTGTACTCACCATTGTGCAAGTCAGGATGCCCACAGTGAACTGAGGTTCCTACCATTAACGCTTGGAAAGGGTCAGCTGCCGGAATCAGCAACCTCAGCGGCCTCTGGGGAGCTATTTTTCTGTACAATGAGCAAGGGTGGGCAGGTTGGTTGGTGATGGGTTTCAGACCAGGGGTGGGGATTTGCCTAAAGACCGCAACCACCAGCTCACGACTCTCATCTGCCCCGCAGCTTGCACAGGCAGCGCACGCCTGCTGCTGCACAGGGGTTTGAAAGGGGCATTCACGTCTCCAAAAGAGGTTTACAGGGTTTTTTCCCTTTGTGTCTTACCGTGCTTGTACCCACATGGACGCAGAAGTAACCTTTCCTGTACGGGTTTTTTTCGGCAGCCTGCCCTTGTCCATTTGCCTCTTCTCTTGAGAGAGCTCCAGCTTATGTAACTAACCCCTTGACGCAAAGCGTGTATGGATCCACGCAAATAACTTGTAATGTTTAATTAAACTAAACTGCAATCAACAGACTTTATCTTTTGACTACTGTGTACCGGGGAAGCTTTATCTGTTGAAAATTAACAGTGAGATTGGCTTGACTTTTAAAGGCACCATGTGAGTTTCTCATTAGCCTTATTATAATTTCTGAATCATAAATATGTAAATGATGAGTTTCACACGGGAGATTTAATTCTGTGCTCTTATTTCTGATTAGCTGGAAATACACTCTGGCTCTGTCAGATAATTGGTAACATTGCACACCAATAAGGCATTTCCCTACACTTCATCAGAAGCAGCTGAAATTAAAGAAGGCAGGCGCTGTTACATTTTTGACAGTTTTGTAACACCAACTTGTTGAAGTTTCAACTCAGCCATTAATACAGTCGATGAATTATTAATTCTTTCTTATGTCAGGAATTAAAAAAAAACCAACCACCAAAACTGAAGATCTGAGCCTGGAGTATAAATGCTCTGGGAATCAGATTTCTCTCTCTCCCCCCCCCCCCCCCCTTCTTTTCTGATCTACTCTCCAAACAAAACACACCCATTTAGTTTGAGTAAAGAGGAGGGGAAGTAGTATTTTCAGGGATTTGGGCTTTAAATACACATCCCAAACATATACATAACTTGTGGGATTGTTCTGGGAGATTTTTTTCTTTTTCTTTCTTTTTTTTTTGACATGTTGACATAGATGTGCCTGGTTACATGATACATGATGAAGTAACAGAGCAAATGGAAGCTTCCAAAAAAATGTGAGTGTGGCAGGTTGTGCAAAACAAATTGATGCATGAATTTTACTTTCTTTAACTGAATGTTATGGAAGAGGCAGGGTCATGTGGAGAAACATGGAGCATGTGGATATCCCCACACAATTCTGTTTCTCTTCTCCTCCTCAGAAGGCCATTTTTAGTTTCCCCTTTGGACAATTTGAGTTCTAATTTCTACAAAGCACCTACCACCACTCCTCCATACAAGCAGTCTCCCTAGCTCACGAAGGCCAGTCCTCCTGAAGCAGTTTCTCCGCTCCTCCAGAGGCAGCTTGGCTTTATTTATCAGCTTTCCTGTCCTGCCTTTATGTTCTCCTTTTCTGTTAGTGCTACCAGGTAATGAAAGGTTTTAAGTGTAAAGGTCTGCTAATTGTTCACAGAACATCGACAGACTCTGATTCTCAGGCTTATCATACACCCAGGGTAGGTAAGATTTTCATATTTTCACGTGATCTATTTAAGAGAAAAATTTATCTAATTAATAATTATTTATTCATTCATTTTTTAGTGAGGATTCATTTTTAGTGAGGATTCAACATCAAGTTTTTATTTGTGCTAGTTTTCCAAATTGTTTAAATCATTTTTCATCCACCAAATTTGAGCTTGCCTAATTGGAAAACCACCAGTTACAAACTGTTAAAACCTGTCACATGAAAAGAGAGTCACATAAGGAAATATTAAAAAATTGCGTTACCAACTCAGCCTCTAATAAGAAATTTTGATGGTGTATGTCATTTTTTTGATAAGTTTGTGCAATTCACCATTACCCTTTTATGGGTGAGCCCATGTAAAATAGAGGAGGGATTATTATTGTTGTGCTGCTAACATCAACCCTTATTTCATTACTATTATTGCAGTGATTATTCATCATCAGTATTACGATGATTTTAATAAGTTTAAAAAGCACATTCTTTCTCTGTTCCTCAGCTTCCTTCTATCGTTATGAGCCTCTTGACATTTACAATTGCTAGACAGTCGATTTAAAGTCGACATAGAGATGGAAAAATTCCTTAGTAAATCAGATGAATGCAAGCCTGCATTTTCTGATTTATAATCACTCTCCAATGCAATAAAATAAAGCCTTTGCTTTCATCCATATTCCTTTTATTTATTTCTTTTCTTTCTGCATACGTTCTGAAAAGTGAAAACATTGCATTCCCTTGAAAGCACTCTTTTCCTTTTGGTATGGGCTGAGGAGTGTGAGTGAGCCTCTGAATTTATAGGCTGTTGTTGCTATGTTTCTTAATTTTAGGAGCACTCTGCTTGGTGAGACACAACAATTGTTCTTTAAAGGCTTTTGAGAAACAGCCTCCTGTGAGGATGGAGATGGCAACCCACAAGTGCCAGCACCGTGTGTAAGGTAAATTTTAAGAGCAAGTGCCAGGGTCAATCCCAGGGGATGGACAGAGCCAGGCTTGGCCCTTGGCTTTGTGTCAGAACGCAGCAGTGGTGGGCATCACACACCTGCAAAGATGAGGTGCAAACACAGCAGCATGCACCATGTACGTGCCATTATTCAATATATTATGACCATTTTTTGCAAGTGTACAAACATGAGTGCAGATAAACGCTGAGATCATGGCAGAGACCACATGATCCACACTGAGGTCTCTGATGCCAGAGGTACCACTGGAGGAACATCACAAATATCCCAAGTAGAAAACTAAGAATTTTTCTCTCTTTCACAGGGAAAACACTGTTAAGATTTCACTTCTTTGCACTTCCAAGGACAGCCAATAGTATTTCAGGGAAATGGGTTTTAAGACCTGTTATGGAAGTACCATACACAAACTGCAGCTGGCACGGTCTCTTCCTTGGTATAGAAGCATAATTTAGGCATTGTTTAGATGTTGTTTTAACTCAGGATTTTTGGCCTTTCCTTTATCTTTTAGTTGTCTAACTGCAGCTGAATGCAAAGCTAGCAGAGGAAAGAGTGGTCATACAATTTACACGTGCTTGGGGCAGGTGTTAATTGTTGGTTTTCAGAAAGGCATGTGAAGGATCACTTATCTTTACATCTGATCAGAAAATGAAAATAACAATTAATTGTAAATTCAAATGTTGAGTGTTACTTTAGGGCCAGAGGTCTTTGTGCAGTGTGAAAGCAAGTGTCATCTTCAGAAGTTTATGTGAAAAGCACTGGGAAATTGGCCAGGTTTTGACAGGCTGGTTTTATTGAGGAGAACAGCCATACTCACACCAGCAGGATCTGAAGACCATGCCAGTTCGTGAAATCAGTGCATTCCTTGCTCTGCCCTTGTATGTTTTCCAAAATGCAAATATTTGCTGCAGTAAAGCAGCATATTCATAAATAATATAGGAAATGTTAAAAACACAGAAATGGCAGGGCTGGCCAGAGCCAGCAAGTCCTTTCCCAAGCTGCTGGATGCAGCTGCATTTTAATCCTTTACAGACAGTGATCAGCAACCCTAGAAATAGTTCCCTTCTGCCATCTCCTTCCTGCACTATCCTTCTGAGACGGTAGTCCCAGAACTGTACTTCTTTACAGGCTAAAAATCTTCCTGTTTCAAGTTTGAAGTTTTTCATAATAGCATATAATGTTGTGGCGTTTGTGTGTCCAGTAATGTTCTTCAGCTCAAGTTTCCCTCCTTAGGCTGTGTTGGGAACATACATGATTGTTAGAAACCGTCGTATTGTGTCTCAGGCTTTGTTTTGCCACACTAAACACAGTGTCCTTCTCACAGGATGGGTTTTCTGTGCCCTGCATCCCTGTGAAGCCTGTTTCTACTTCAATACTGAGTGTTTCTTTCTTGAAAAAAAAGTAAATAAAGGACCAGGACGGTACTTGGCAAATTTCTCTGTTTATTTTTTTTATTCTCTGTGCTACTGGTCACCAGCTACCTTGATCACTGACTGCATGGCATTTTAAGACTCTTGCTTAGGTCAGCTCTGCCCCACATTTAGGCCCAGCAGATAATTGCTCATCTGCTGTGACAAAAGACAGAAAATATGCTCCACACCTTTGTCAGCCAAGCCCCGCTCCTACTTAAAACTCAAAAACTGAAGCAAACAATAGGAACCATTTCCAGAAAATACAGCAACACAAGAGACAACCTAAAACTTCTAGAAACGTCAAAATAAAGCCATGTATGCCTCTCCTCTGAAGACAGCCTAGGTTCTCTTTACTGTAGCTTCTCACCCTAGTGCCATACAGGAGCCACATTCATACCCAGGAGGTTGTGATGCAGCGTTTGCTAGACTGTAATGCTGGCTGCCGAATTTGTTAATTCACCTCCCCATGAAGACAAAATGCTTCATCTATAATCTTGCTATGATGTGAGCAGACTGCAATATCCCATACTCAGGCTCAGGGATTTTCCTTGCCATACAGCACTTCACATCAAAGGTGGCCCTTGTAGGGGACTAGTTCAGACCAAAAGAAAAGGCAAACAATGAAGAAGGAAAATCCAGTGTTTACAGGCTACAATAGCAAAGATTATTTATACAATAGATGGGCATTTAGGATTCAATATAAGGTGTGAAATGAAACTAAGGATTATGATTATTATTTCTAGCACAGTTCATGTTATCATGCGGTTATATTCTACCTTTTTTTCCATTTCTGGTCCTGCAGACTGTCTTCCTAGGACCAGGTGATCAAGGTCATGTCAGCAGCCCACGTGGACAATTAATATCAACTAAAACATAACTTACATATTTTCCTAGCTTTTAATTCGTCTTGCAAACATGGAAAACTAGGCAAACACTGACTGCAAGGCCAATGGCTTTCTGCAGCGTACCAAGACGCTGTGAAAGCCAGCAAGAAATGCTGGAGATCACGACAGGAGATACGTGCACTTTTTTCTTAGTGGTTTCACATCTCACTCACTAACCAACAAGTGTGTGATTTGTGTGACTACAGCGGCACCGAAACTACAGCTACAAGCTTTCAGGGTGCTGTTGCTGAGAAACAAAGAGGTATCTGTCTATGCTAGTTCTGTCTTTTAAGAAGGGTGAAATATATTTGTAATTTTGAAGCCGGGTTTTCAAATGTTGCCAGTTCAGAGCATGTTGTAAAAAAACAAAGCCTGAGGTTTGTTCAGAAAAGCAAGAAGGAAATACTGTCATTAAAAAGCACGTGCACATACCAAATGTCTACACAAACATATGGTTGCTGAGACGTGTAGACGTGAGCTTTGCCGACATAACTGATTACTACATGAGTAAAAATAAAGACACACATGCGGATTTTTATAAATACGAGACTGCGTTTCTAAGGAGTTGACAAATTGGCCTTTCATGCTGCAGCAGTAAATACAAGCGATTCAAAGATGCTTGAAATGAAAGTGCCACTGAGGCAGTCCCTTGGTCCCTCTGCAGGAGGCTAGGGACAGGCACAGCTATTTCAGCCCAGCTTCAGACAGAAGAAGGACCTGACAGACATCCCACTGTGAGAGCTCGCTGCAGAGAAGACTGTCAGTTTTAGCCTCCACAGAGCTGTGGCTGATGTCTTGGCATCTCCTTGGTGGCCCTGTCAGTAGGGCTGATCTTGGTAAAATTGCATTCTCTTGGCTCGTTTTACCTTTTTTTAACGTTTACTCATCTTACCAGTGCTGCTCTATAACACATTTTCTCTCTTCTCCCTCTAGCCTGGTTCTTTAATCTTTATTCAACAAATATGTGCGAGATCATTTCAGGGAGATAACAATCTAATTTTAGGGAGCAGAGAGAGCAAGGCAGAGAGGCAGGGAGAGCGATAGACTCACGAGTCAGGTTGAAATGGAAGGGGCTTGCTGATAATCAGGGTGACATCGAAGCCCTGGATGTAGTCTCAAAGTATTTTAATGCAGGTTGCCTGTGGCTGCAGGATAAAAGAAGACATTTGCTTCATGTCTGCAGAAGTGAGTTCATGCTAGGATTATTCGCTGCACTATGTTTTTCAGGCATCTTTCCTCTTTTTTTTTTTTTTTTTTTTTTTTATGTCTCAGGCATAATTACTAGATGCAATAAACAAAGCTATGCAAAGCAGTAATTCCATCTTGCATTACATTTGTTTTAGAATCACAGTCCATGAGGGGATGCTTTTTTCCAGACCTTCAGCATACTCACGTCTTTCTCACTTCTTATTCCAAGTAATGAATGTCTGAGCATGCTACATGGCTGTATGAGGTGGAGCAGCAGAAATAACCAAGTTACCACGAACTCAGGCAATTCCTACATTGCCTTCAATGACAATTGAGAGTATTGCTTCAGGAAGAATCACTTCAAATGTGAGAAGAGGCTGTAAATTTCCTCTACTTTTTTTCCTGACATGGACTTTTTTTGCTTACACTCTTGTGCTTCTTGCATAATAAGGTCACCTATTGTCATGATTCATTTATGAATGAACAGGCAGGAACATCTTGCAGGCTAAGCCATTCTTTTGGCTCACCCTTTGTTGAATTTATCTATAAAATATTGGTGAGATCTTTTTTTTTCCCCCTTGTTTCTTCACTGATACAAAGTGCACAAAAAAAATATCTTCAGATGAAAAGGAATTCTCTAAAATAATAAAACTTCTTTTCATGACACTCATAGAACAACTTGGGTTTATATAAATCTACCTTAGGAGTCCTTTGTCAGGCTTGCACTGACTGGAATAAAGTGGACATTTCTCCACATTTACATGTTTTCTCTTGGACAAGGAAGCGGCTTCTTTGAAATTGATGTTTTCATTGATTGCTCTTAACAATTTGCTGGATTCTGAAGGTGTGCAATTCATGGAAACATTTAAAGACCTACTCAGTGTCGCATACTTCTTCTAAAAAAGTTAAGAGAGAAGAAGGTCATATGAAATTTATTAATTTTTTTTTTGTCAAGAAAGAAAATAAAGAAAATAAGTTGCAAATCTCTTCTCCCATAGTAGGGAGGAAAGCGTTTATCAACTTTTTGAATTCTTGTTTCTGACATACTATCATTTGTCTTCAATCTTGGGAGTTTCACCTGTACTGGGGTCCCGGAGAAAATGGGCAGAATCTTTCCCTTCACCCAAGAATAAAGGCTGTAAAGTACTCATGGATGCTAGTACACAATGCTAGAAATATTAAATTTGGTAATTACAAACCTTTTTAAAACTAAAATTATTTAACCTTCAGCCTTTCCCTCATCCAACACCATTCTACTGGTTGCAAAAACTGAGATTGTGTGAGTATTCATGTTTTAATTGACCTACTTTTAGACAGGAGAATTAACAAAGGAGCATAAGTGACCTTCAGGCATCAGTGGCACAGATAATGAAAGCCACAGCAAGGACTGTCAGCCATTCTGACTCAAATGCTCACCCCATTTTCAAAAGTAAAAGCTGGGTGCAGATATTGGAATATCCTAGACCCTAGATATGTAGCTTCTTTCCTATCTGAGATCCTAGGAGTTTAGGTTCCCTGAATTTCTAAATGAAAACCAGGTGCCTGAGTGCTTTCAAGGATTTAGGTACTACAATGCTTTTGAAAACTGCACTTTACATCTGTTTCTGTAGCTCAACAAAGCTAACATGCATATAAATACAGCCAGGGTTGGGTGGGGAATGCAGTGAGTTGCTGTTGCATCTAGCATGTAAAGAACAGGACCATTCTCCTCAGGAAGAACTGTGATATTTTTACAGTCAATTTCATTCAGAAATGCAATGAAAACTAATCGTATTCAAATTCTTTGGCAAATGGAACAGAATTGTATTTTGAGCCCACAAATATGACAAAATTCACACAAAAAAATACCACAGCTGGAATTTTCTGACTGAAAGACTCCTGCAGTGCAATGACCTCCTTCTGCATGAGCAGCTGTGTGCAAGTCATATCAAAAGTTGGTGATGAAAGATGCCCCAAGACAACAAGTTGGACCAGGAGCCCTGGATTCAAGACTGGATTACTCCACAGTTTTTCTGTGTGGCTTCAGACAACGCAGGTTAGTCTTTGTGTCTAAGTTTCCCATCTCTAATAGAGGGGTAATAGCACTTCTCTTTCTTACAGTGCGTGTGATGCAGGTAAGTGCATTAAACGTTGTAGAATCTTTGAACACCAGAGTATGGAGGAGATGGATGTACTTTAGAGCTTCATTGAGGAAGAAGTAGTTAAGAAAGTGTTTTGAGAACAGGAACAATGCATAATCACTTTATATTGTCTTTTTTCTGTGTCTAACAACACACAGAAAATTGCTTTGGTAGTATTTTGGACACTTGTAAAAATCTTATTTTATGTGGCTATTTTTTACTTCCTTTTTTAAGGGGTTCTACCTAATTACCCTCAGTCCAGTGCAAAAAAGTAATGGGAAATCAGTGTTCAAAGTAACTTCAGGTATCTTTTTTGTATGTAATATGCATTTGTGTAACATAAGTATGAAACACATATATAACACAAAATTCCTATTTTGCGCTACCTGGAATACTGCCAGTGAATCAGACCTTCCATCTGTTGGTTGTCCAGGAGTGAGGATTGCTCATTGCCTCCCTCCCAGGAAGCTGTGAGAGGAGGGGGGGAAAGAAGAAAAGGAGAGCAGGGAAGAAAAGGGGAGTGAAGCTAAGCAGGAGTACAGAAGGTGGTTCTCAAATTAGTTGAAAGGATGACGTGTTGTGCTGGGAGACTGATGTCTATTTTTTGAAATTTGGCAGCTGATAGGAACTGCTTGGAGATCTGGCTATTAGCGACAGCCTTTGTGGAGGCAGACCGATGGGCAGAGTACAGGTGATGCACCTGAAGGGACGTGATTAAGGAACATTTCACATGACACTGAAATCTCTAATGTATATAACCCTAAGTATTCACAAACATACACACATATATTTGTATGCTTAGGCACATTTACGATTTTTTTTAGAACCTATGCAAATCAGGCACACAAATTGCACTTGCATTTAAACATACAACTCAGATGTACAAACCCATGTAATTTGACTTGTTTTGTTTTGTTTTTTTTTCTGTTGAAAATATTTCAATGTCAATATTGTTTTTTTCACATCATCAGCTTTTGTGGTTGTTATCTACATGGATCACTTTTGCTTGAATTGTCCTCTTGTCATGCAAATTATTGGCATGGTCCACAATTATGAAGTAACTCTGATTATAAAATAGAGTAATAAAGACAAAAAACAGTAGAAGAGTGACGGGGGTGAATTTATAATTCATTTAAAGTGCAAAACTGTCCATTTAATGCTTAACAATATTAATTTTCTTCAGTGTGTAAACCTTGTCTCTGCTTAGAAAAGCTATGAATTTAAATAACCTTTAGCAGTCTGAGAAATGAATAATTTGATAGGTATATCAGGCAAAAAGTCAAAATGACATACTTCTCCACCTTCTCCTTGAAGAATTCATTGCAGGCTTTCTGCCAAAATTGCAATTGGAGTGGAAGGCAGTGCTAAATAAATAAACAAACCCAGAAGGACTTCAACAATAAACAGTTCTTGATTTGCCAAATACCACCATTCAGGTGGATTCAAAAGTAGAGTCCCTGCTATCCCCTTGTTTCCTTCCTCTGTGGCTTGCTCTGGAAATTAAAGGAGTCTCAAAAAAAGGCCTTTTCAGATCTTATTGAAATGAATATTTAATCTGATTCAGATTAAATTGGTGGAGTTGTTAGCACCTCTCAAGCCAGACTTTATTATTTTGGAAAGCTTAATGCTTACTTCAATATTAATGCAGATACAGGCAGCCTTGCTAACTCGCTTTGATTGACAGTCCACGCAGGGGGGCTTTCAGGAGAGGAAGGAAGCGGATCTTTTCTGACTGGAAAGGTGGGGAAGCCTTGCCCCCATGGTCCTGAGGGCAGCCCACCTCGGTGTGATGGACTCAGATGGACACAGCTGGAGGAGATTTGCACCCTGGGCTCTCCAAAGGGCTTGAGGAGCTCTTGTGGAGCAGCAGACCAAGAATGAAATACCTCTGTCATCTACTGAGATTCTCTGCTGTGCGGGGTAGTAAGGATTTGTTTTGAATCCAGAGGACAGAGTAGCCAACACCTGTGTGCAGGGTATGTAGAAAAAAGCTCTGCAGGTAGATCTCTCCTTGAACTTGTTTTTCTCTATATCCTGCAGACAAGAGAGGCTTGTGCCCAAGCGAGCATGGTGGAGGCGAGGTCTTTGATACAGAGCTGTAGGAGTGCCACAGAAACCTGCTTTCCAGCCAGAAACAGGAGAGAGGGGGAGCATTTCAGTCTGAGGAATCTCGTGTGTGTCTGTGGGACAATGGTGGTGGATGTGCACTTCCACTTTACAGGGTGTTAAGTTTTCCATAGGCTTTGTAGGACAGTCATAAACTGTTACTTCCTGTCTAGTACACCTTCGAGTTGCTCTGACCAGAGCTCTCAGCCTCCTGACTCGGGTAAGGTAGCAATCATGCTGAGCAAAGGAGCACTGTCTTGCTTTTCCTCTGGTTTGTTTGTTTTGTTTTTTTTTTTCCAGCTGAAACTTCAGTGTAAAAAACATACCATGTTTGTTTATGTTTTCAGAGACACTTGTGGTTTTCAGTGAAAACCCCCAAACAAAAAGATAGTTGGTTGTCAAACACATTTTTATCAGACTTGGGAGGCTGCCATGCATACATCTTGCACTGCATACCTTCTGGTTTTGTCCATTTTCAAACAAAAGAGGAGAAAAAGAGAAGAACTAAAATAATTTTATATTAAAAAAAATGATTTTATGTGCAACTCAATTTCAGTGGAAGTTTTTAACTAGCTCTACTTAGACTAGGCTAATCAGTTTTTGCTCGGATGACCCTGAAATTCTGTTTAGGTACTGGGATGGCTCAAGATTGCTGATGGGAATTTAGTAATGTTTTTGGCTGAATATATTGAACAGTGGGGATGAGTGTTTCATGAACTGTCTGAAAGGAAAGGTCTGGTAGTTTGCAGGTAGCAGGTAAAAGCTTTCAGTGGTTATCGACAGGTCTGAAGGAAGAGGGATAACATGGGGAAAGATAGTGTGATTAAAGTCAGAAAAAAAGCAAAGAATGAATAACAAAGCTAGTTTATCACTGGGTGTGTAATTTCCAACCAGCACGGCCATACAGTCTCCCTTTACAGATGTTCTCTCTCACCCTGCAGTTCTTGTACTTGTCCCTGTGTATCCCAGTTTAGCTGGAATTTCCCACTGGATCTGTCCAATATTGCACAGTGAGGGAGTCTGTTGAACCCTCCTTTCCTGCTGTTGAACGTGGTTTCTTGCTTTAATCAGAGTACAGCCTTATTTCCTCTAGTAGGTATGGAAGGTTTTTCACCTGGGTTTGTGGCTGAAACAGCTGCTTATAGCAGCAGCAGCCAGACGCAGTGGCATTTTCTGTCATGAAAACTATGTGAGTGCTCCTCAGTCTGTTCCGCATAATTGGACAGCATGAGCTTTTGCCCAATTCTTGCTTTGTCGGTGCTGTACCTTCCTTTCTTCCTTAACTCTTTCTGTTATGGGCCTACCTCCTCACAAGTTGAGTATTTGTGTAGTTTCAAGTCAGCATGACTTATTGCTGTTAATGTGAATAATGTTCATGGTAAGATTACCATTAGGAAAGACACAACAATTAATTATGAATTAGGGATGAATGGCATGCATTCTTGGAAAAAGGTGAGAACAAGAGAAATGGATGGTTATAATGAAATCTTTCCTCTAAAGGTCTTTTTTCTTCTCCTTCTTCTGGGTCCAACAGTGCGCACCGAGCTGCCAAGAGGGAAGGGAGCTGGGCTGCTGGATGCCCTCCCACTCCCTGCTCCCAAAGCAAAACAGCACCCAATTCAGACAACTGTAAATCCCTGCTCTTCCCCCAGCAGTCTTTGTGGTCAACACTTCTACAATCCTCTCCATTCCTCTTTCTAAAAATTCCTTTAAATTAAAAATGTTAATCCAATCGCTATTGCTTCTTGCAGAAGACAACATATAGCTTCTACATAAATGTAAAGCTATGTTTAACATCTCATAACATCTATTTTAAGCCAGGGAGGAAGGGTTCATTCTCATGCTCATGCACGCCTTTCTTATGTGCTACCACTTTCACCCAAAGACTTTTTGTAGCAACCAGAAGGTGCCCATTGACTTTTGTGGTCTTTGGACCTGAGCTCCTGGCGTGGGGAATGGCAGAGAAGGTGCTGATTCTACACCCAGTCCTCTCTCTCCTGCACCATGATTAGAAGGAAATTAAACTTAAATCCCTCTGAAAAGTACTGTGAGACTATCTCCTCTTTCTGTGATAAATATGTTACAGACTCAGTACGTTGGTTGTGGACACGCTCTATTTCCTGGTTCTCATAACTTTCAGCAGATCTATTGAATTTACACTAGAAGTCATTTTAGTTCACAAAACAAACTTATAAGTGCTATGTTTAATGTAAGTAGATTAAAAAAATTTGGGTTTCTAGATGCACAAAAAGCCTTATGGTTAAATGCATGGATTTCATCCAAACACACTGGCAGGAACAGAAATTGGGTCAAGTGTATGACTGCGGAATTTGCTTCTCCCTTAAACATGATTCACATGAGGCCAAAGTTGGCCAAAGTTATCCTGGAGATCTAGTTAGCTGTTTGAAAGCTTATTGTGAACTTTGAAAAGAGTTTTATAAAGTGGCTCTGCCTTATATTGAAGGGAATTCCCAGGGAAATGTTCAGCAGAGTTCATGGTCATTTATGTAAGGAAAATTTTACTCAGAGCCCATAAAGCAATTTCTGCAAGCAATGTCTCTGGTCCTGTCATGACGTCTCTGTGTAGGTACTTGGATATTTAAGTCAGTTTACAAACAGAATTGCTTACATTCTGTCTGAAGACTGGATTACCAGCCTAGGAAAGGTTAAAATATTTCACTCAGGTAAGAATAACAACAAAAAGAGGGCAGGACTGAATTTGGTGCAGGTTGGCAACTAGAGCACGTTCCCAGGTGCCCTGGGCTTGTATGGCCCAGCTTTGAAGTTCAGATTCCTTCCTGCTACTGTTACCTGGCTCAGGTAGACCAGCAGAATTTCTTTGCAGCTTCCAGTTGTACTTCACAGACCCACACTCCCAGTTTAAGCCTTATTCATGTGGGTGAGCAGGCATCATAAAAAATATGCTCTGCGAACCAGCTAGACAGAATTAAAATGCCTTCTGTTTTAATTTTATGATTTTAACCTGATCAGAGGTAAAAGCTGCAGAAATATTTCAGAAATGGAAAACAGGGTTAAACAGAAGAAGTCTAAACAGCTTCTTTCACTCCTCATGGCTGAAAACTGAGCTGTGATTAAAACCTTGCTTCAAGACTGGAAATGGCATGATGTTTTCAGTCCTAGGCTACGCGTGGACCAAGCTTATATTAAAATGAAGAGAAAACCAGCATGCATTCTGCACAGTGTAACAACCAATGTTTGAATTAAAGTTAGAGAGTGCGTAATGAGAACAGGCTGACACTTTCCACGTGAAGCTTTGAAGTTAAAGAAATACAACTCAAGGAAAGGAATCTTTGTCAGAAACTGTTTGACATAATCATAAAACTACCAGAAAGACATATACTTTGACAAGTCACTTTTCAATACTTTTTAAAAAAAGTTCCCAGTCAAAGGGCATTTTTCCATTATTTGAACCCAGCAGCTGAAGTGGGTTAGGTGCTATGGGTTTTCGGAAGAAACTGCAGCAGACGCATTATGCTAGATTCCACTTAAGCACAGTGATACGTATAAATCTTTGATCTTTCAAATATTGTGGGATCAAAGTATTCACTGTTTTGGATATAAATCTGTACTAAAATCAACTGATTATAGCTCTGACCATGGAAAAGAACCTGGTACAAATGACTTTGAACTCATGTCACTCCAGGTAGTCTGTGCACTTCTGAGTTAATTAGCATCTCTTTGAACTTAATTTCTTTCCTGTTGCGTGGTCTGGAATAAATATTAGTTACTAATAATCTATTTAAAACTCATTTTAGTGCTAGAATGTAACCGTCAGAGGGATAGACATGAACAGAAATGTGGTGGTTTGTGTAGTTGCTCTCCTTACCACTCTTAATATATATTAAAAAATACACATCTAGCACCCTGGTTCCCAATTATTCTTAATTGGCAATGCTTCCTCCTAAATCAAGCACTCACAGTAGCATGAATTAATTAATAACAGTAATGAAAGCACAAGAAAATTCTGCAATGGGTCATTCTTGTTATCAGTGCTTATTTGATCACATAAAAAAGATAGTTTGAAGTTTTAGAGGGAGGGAGGAGGAATTGCTTGCTTGTCTTTAAAGAACACTTCCCTAAATGAAAAATTCAGCCCAAAGTTATGCAGCAAAGAGCTCTGGATAAAGCGTTTGACAGCAGAGTGCTTACTAGGCTTCTGGACCCTATGAAAATTTTTATAATCTCCCGTCAATGAACAGAAACCCTGCATTTCACAGATTTCTTTTTTCTAAATCCAAGTAGTGGAATAATAGAAATAAGTTCTACAGAGCAGCTGACCCCTCAGCACAAGTTTTTCCCCCTGTTTTTCAGGTTGCCCTATATCTCTAAGGATAGCTTCAAAACCATACCCCCTTGCCCTGCTGTCCAGGTGGCTCAGGACTTCCATCTCTGTATGTGCATCCTGCTGAGTGACACTAGAGTCGCTTTCCACAGCTGGTTTGGCCTCCTTCTGCAGCAAACAGGTAGTGAGCAATATTTTTGGAGCACTCACCCTTTTCTGATTGATATAGTCCTTGCCAGCACTGCCAGCTTCATCTTTCAGACTGCCCTTGGTGTGGGCACTTTTCTGCCCATGAAAAGAAATCAATAGCCACCTTCTCAGTGGACAGTCCCAGCACCTTTTTGCACCTTGTTTTGATTAAGCTTGTATAGGAATGTTCTTGTTGGTGTACCTGCTACATGCACAAGGTTTTGAAGGCTTACAGGTCTCTCTGCATCATGTCTGATTCCCTGTGAATATGATTACGTGCATCCTAAGCCCCAAGAATAAGGATATCAATTGTAGGAAACAAAAGATCAGAGAGCCTGGTAGCCTCTCTAGAAATTGTCTCCAGCAACCCTTTCCTTTTACCCAACTGTTTTGTATTACCCTCCCAAGCAAAAAACATGTTAAAAAAAAAAGTGCTCCTAGTGAGAGTCGGTTGGTAAAAGAAATGCAGAAATGTCACTCACGAAAAGGTCATTGTAAACTCAAAGGTAATAATCCTTGAAATGAATTTTGTTTTGGAAAATGCCCATGAATTATCAATGGTAACCTACATTCGAGGTTAACAGTGATTTGATACTGCGGAAATGTACAGACTTTAGGAAAAAGGAAGAATTGACCTAGAAACTTAGCAAGGTTTCCTTTCAAACATTTACAGAAACTAAACTGTCTTTTTTAATGAAGGATGTAGATTTTGTTAGAATTGAGATTGAATCTTTTTTATTATTTCCACCTGAAATGCACATAGGCCATTGGACTGAATTTGCACATCAGCTCAGCATTGGCATTTCATAACTATTGAATGCTACCTGGATATGGACTTTCCTTTTGGCAGTTTGTCTCTAGTACTTCCTACTTAACAATTTCTGTTTCTAATTTCACTGTCCCTCGTGAAATCTTAAAAACTGCATTCAGTGAATGTAACAAGACCTAATCTACTGGAGTGAGTTGAAGTATATGACTTCATGAGATGTTGCCAAGAGGGTGACAAACTTGTCAAGAGTACAGACTACTATCCACTGTTACCCTTTCATGTGGGCATAATGACACTGCAAGCCAGAACCTGGGCAGAAACAAGAAACACTATAAACCCCTGGGGGTACAAGTGAAAAAAAATGGTGCCCAGGATACGTTTTCCTCCATTTTACCAGTTAGAGAAAAGGGAGCAGCCACAAATGGGTGAACAATGCACATCAACTCCTGGCTATGTGGCTGGTGTGGTTGTGAGGGTTTTGGCTTTTGTGACAATAGGGCATTTGTTGATGAATATGGCCAGTTAGAGAAGGATGGAATCCACTTGTCCAGAAGAGGTAAGGGAATCTTTGGCAGCAGGCTGTCCAACTTTGTGAGGTGGGCTTTAAACTGGAGATCTCAGGGGGTGGGGTCCAAGATGGCAAAGCTCACGCCATCACATCCAACTGGGGAATAAGCCAGGCCAACCAGAGCAGCAACAAATGTTCCTTAGCTGACTTTCAAGATGAGATCCAGAAGGCCAACCACCTCAAGGGTGTGTATGGCTGTGGTAAATCCTCTTGCACCCCTCCAGGGAAACCTTCATGTTCACTTACCTCTCTGAAATGCTTGTACACCAACACACGCAGCATTGGGAATAAGCAGGAAGAACTAGAGATCTGTGTGCGGTCACAAGGCCATGATCTCATTGCAATTACAGAGACATGGTGGGATAGCTTGCATGACTGGAATGCTGTCATGGATGGCTACATCCTTTTTAGGAATGACAGTCCAATGGGGCAAGGTGGTGGAGTTGCTCTCTATGTGAAAGAGCAGCAGGAATGTGTGGACCTCTGCCTAGGGGTCAATGAAGAACGTGTTGAGAGCTTATGGGTAAGGGGCAGGCTAATATGGGAGACACTGTTGTGGGTGTTTACTACAGACCACCTGATCAGGAAGAGGAAGCTGATGAGGCTTCTACAGACAGCTGGAAATAGCCTCACAATCACAGGCCCTGGTTCTCATGGGGGACTTCAACTACCTTGACATTGCTGGAAAGACAACACAGCCAGGCATTCACAGTCCAGGAGGTTTTTGCAGAACATTGATGATACTTTTTGACACAGGTGGTGGAGGACCCAATGAGGAGAGGTGTTCTGCTGGACCTTGGGCTGACAAACAAAGAAGGTCTAATTGGGGATGTGAAGGTTGGGGGTAGCCTTGGCTGCAGTGACCATGAGGTGGTGGAATTCAGGATCTTGCATAGAAGAAGCAGGGCAAAAGTAGAATTAAAACCCTGGACTTCAGGAGAGATGACTTTGGCCTCTTCAAAGACCTACTTGGAGGAATCCCATGAGCTAAGGCTCTAGAAGGAAGCTGGGTGCAAGACAGCTGGTTATTAATTCAAGCATCACTTCCTCCAAGCTCAAGATTGGTGCACTCTTATGAGTAAGAAATCAAGCAAAGGAGGCAGGAGAACTGCATGGATGAGCAAGGAGCTTCTGAGGAAAAACTCAAATGGAAGAAGGAAATTTACAGAATGTGGAAAAAGGGACTGGCCACTTCAGAGGAATAGAACAATAGGTGAACTTTCTTTGGCAGAGGGGTTGGTCTAGAGGATCTCCAAAGGTCCCTTCCAACCCCTACCATTCGGTGATTCTGTGACTTTGAGAAACACGTGATCCAGCATACTCTGTCACTGAACAGCCATGTAAGACAAGACTGACATCTGAGCCGCTCTGTGTGTTCAACATGTCTTTTCTGAACAAAGAGAAGGCTTGAGTAACTCTCTGAATGAGTCAGTTCAGGAGTTTGGGGAAAGAACAAAAGAAGATCAGTTTTCTGTGGCAAAATATTTACTGCTTGAACCTTACACTGCTGAGATCTTGCCTTATGTAAAAGATTGACTGAGAATTACCGTAAGTTTTTCTACAGAACATTAATCAGTGCGAAGGTAACATATTCCATTTTGTCTTGCATAGCTGTCTGTGGTTCCTTAAAGATATGCAAAGTTAAAGGAAGACTGAAGTGCCTATTTGCCCAGAACAAAAGATACTTCAACTTTGTCAGCTCTGTCAACAAAGTCAGGGGAGAGCAATTAAGCAGTCAGGGAAAGAAAAAAAAATTAAAAATTCATGCAATATTTCAGTCTAGAGCTTTGTAAACAAGCTCTTAAATATATGATTCATGTACCTCATTCATCTATGACTGTTCACACTATGCTGACACACTTCTGTAACACTAAATAAATTAGTACTGTATTTGGCATTTGTAAGTTTCCTCCTCATGCTGTCTCTACTACATCCCCTCAAAAGAGAACTTCTTCCCAGATTCCCTGGCCAAACACTTAGTTTTTTGTATTTTATTGCCTGTCAGGAGATTTCATAAATTAAAAGAAGGAAAAAAAAAGATATTTAGACAGAATTTAAACTAACTGAATTATTTAATAAATGGATGTCAAGTGGAAATGCATAATTTATTTTAAATGTGTGTAATGGAGCTTTAAGGCTACAGGGCTCTTAAGTCAGAAAGCTTTTCTTCCTTATATCTTTTAAGTTACCAAGCTACTACCATCCAACGTTGTAACCGAGTAGGAATAACACATGCTCTTCTTTGAAGACCCATAATGCAAATCTGAGGCTCCTCAGGTCCTACCAGCTTGTCTTTCTGTTAAACTGCTTAACTAGAAAGTGAACTAGTGGAACTTGAGCTAACTGTTGAAGGTGTACAGCCTTATTACCAGCACCATTCAATGGATGAAAAGTGTGACTCTCTGTGTGTATGTATGAGGGAGAGATGCAGGCAGGTGAAAAGATTAACATTTTTAAGAGCTTAATGGCAAGTTACAATAGGGTCATCAAGGAAGCAAAAGAAAAGCAGTAGGCAAGTTTTTGAAACCTCTGTATGGCCACGCTCTAGAGCTAGGGCATCCCTAGTCATATACAGTCAAAACTGTGGCATGATCAACCCTGCAGAGACTCAATGGGATATGTCACAGGGCTTGAATAGTGGCCTAACTCTTGAATTTGCAAGCTTTTAAATCATGAGACATGATTTTTGCATTATGCGTCAATAAAGTACATGCTCTCTGCAGTGCAGAAAATGTGAGGAGATGTGCTGAATGCCTCTGGGTGGTGGAGATTGAAACAAGGAGCGACAATGTTGTAAGTAAGAGAGAGGTGATGATTCATTGAGTAACCAATAAAGTGAATAAATAATGCACATAATGCACCAGACAGAGAAATCTGAAATGTTCAATAACTTTTTGCTTCAGATATAACATACAGATTAATTATGATCAGATTTTTTTAGTATTAATTAATGTTAATAGTATAGAGTAGGAACTTGAGCCAGAAAATAAGGGAAAATCATTAACAAATATTAAGCTAAATTAGGTTGCTTGAGTTATTAGAGCCTGACAAAGTTGACCTTAGAACACTAAGAGAAGCAGCTGAAGTAATTCCTTAAGTATTAATGATTATCTTCAAGAACTATTGGAAAAAAAGAAAAAGTCAAACATAAAGAGTATGTAAGAGAAGGGAAACAGATTAGAAGGTACAGGCTAGCCTAGATGCATTACATGAACAGTCACTGGAATAAATATTTGACTTGTATATGCATAGAGCATGGTAACTGGGCAAATTACTGTCAATCTGAGAGGAAATACCAATTAAGCAGAGTTTATACCATCATGAGCTACCATTCAATGCTTTCATAAATCAGATGCAGACACAAAAATGAGAAAAAATTGAATAGAGAGAAGACATGTAAAAAAATTTTGCATTATCTTAAGTGGATGTCAAAGTGAAATTTAACTAGTAATCAGTTCCTGTTGCAAGAAAGGCAAACCTTGATATAGTGTGATGTAGTTAACTCCAGACAAATGACAAGTTTGAAACTTCTTGCCTTAGTAAGCTTCTCCAAAATGTCATTAACTTTTACACTCCAAAGAGTCACAGAGTCAAAGAGTCCAGAATATTTACCTTTCTGGACAAAGGAACAACTAAAACTGATTAGATTAGACATCTCAGAAAAAGAAATAGTTTAAAGCCAAATTTTTGCATGCCCACCATGGATTGCGTTGGTTCTGGTTAAATCAGGAACTTTATGAGGGGCAACAGGTCTGTTCCAGCCCTCTGATCAATGGGAATTCTCTCTTCATATACTCTCTGAGACCTGGGAGTCCTTCCTTGCTCCTCTCAATGCTCCTGTCGTACCTCAGTAGCTGCTGTTTTCAAACTCTATTCATTCTGCCTCCGCTCTGCAATATCAGAAAGGTCTTCTCAGATTCAGCTGCTCTTCAAGGGCAGCAACAATCTCACCCTCTTTTCTGCAGGGTCCCCACCTGGCCGAGATTTGCAAGGATTGTAAGGCAATTATGAACAAAAATGAAAGAAGTCACTGTCCAGCACCTTATCAAAAGTATCATAGATAACACAAGACCTAATTTTTCTGCTTTACTTAGCCCTGGCAATGCATCAGCTGGGGTATGCGCTTCGCCTTTGGCATTGAGCTTTAAGGCAGTTCTAGGCAAATTACAGAAGGTTAAGAATAGCACAATAAAAAGTGAATAGGTTTGGAAAATGTGATAAGTAAGTAGTGAAAAGATTTCTTTATACTGAAGAAAAGAACTGAAAAGGAGATATTGTAAGAGTTGCCAAACATTGTAAAAGTTTATGAGTTCCTCTCTGTGTTTATAGAGCGAACATTAAGATTCAAAGTCATTATATTGAAAAGTAAAGTACCAAAAAATTTACCTATGAGTGTTTCAGGATCTTAGGCTAACATATTTTTAATGTAGAAACTGGATGAATACCTGTCTTGTATGATCTAGTTATATTTAATCCTTGCCTAAAGTAGTGTAGAGGTTACACAAACTCTTCTCCTTTCAGTTCCATGCTTTCATAGTTGCATGAAAAACATAGAGGTCCAGTAACCAAAGCAGGAAGACTCACCTAATATAAATTCCCACCTCCTTGGGCATCAGCTAGAGGCCTTCACCTTTCTTCTGCTTTCACATGAATAGGGTCACTATTTTCTGCCTGTTAGAAAAAACTGTTTTCTTCAAGGACACGTAGCAGGGCATGAATTCTTCTCTAAAGCACAGGTGCCATTTCTTACAAATCAGTTGTCACAAATGACAAATTAGCTTAAATTGGCTGCTGCTTTGAACCAAACACTAATTCTCTGCGTGGGTTTGCAGTGAGCTTCTCTGACGTCAGGTAAGTGGTAAGTATGTGACTTGGACTTATTCATCCAAGTTCATCATCGTTTTTTCTGTTATGCACTGTCTTGGATGGGTGGATCTATGTGTCAGAGTTACACTTGGGCATATTTTACTTAGCAATTTCACTTTGGCCTGTTTTATCAGTTTGTCAGTGGCACAAATTATACGTGAGGAGACTTGAGCCTCTGTGCAGCAAGTGAAACAACCCAGAGAAACACAGTGCTGCTTGGTGGCCACATGTCCTATTAGATGACCCCTGAGAAGCACAGCAGGAGAGTGCCTGCATGTGTCTATTCTCCAAGGTATTAAGGAAATCCCCTGTTTGCCCCAGACACATCCATGTCCATGACACTGGTTGCAGCACTCCTGGGGGCACTACCATTTCCACAGACCGTGACAGCACCTACTACCATTTGCCTTTCTCCTGAGAATCAACACCATAGAATCACAGAATAATTTTGGTTGGAAGAGACCTTTCAGATCATCAAGTACAACAGTTAATCTAGCACTGCCAAGTCACCACCAAACTGTGTCCCTCAGCACCACATCTACACAACTTTTAAATAACTCCAGGGGCGGTGATTCAACCACTTCCCCAAGCAGCCTGTTGCAATGTTTGATAATGTTTTTTGTGAATAAATTTTTCCTAATATCCAATCTAAACCTCAGCTGGTGCAATTTAAGGACGTTTCCTCTTGTCCTATCACTTTTTACTTGGGAAAAGGGACCAACCCCCAACTCGCTACAGCCTCCTTTAGGTAATTGTAGAGAGTGATAAGGTCTGCCCTCAGCCTCCTTTTCTCGAGGCTGAACTACCCCAGCTCACTCAGCCTCTCCTCATAAAACTTGTGCTCTAGACCCTTCACCAGCGTCATTGCCCTCTCTGAACATGCACAGAGGGCAGCAAGCAGAGCCAAAAAAACCTAGGATGGGATGAGACACTTACAGATGAGGGTTGTCACTCTTTCCAATGCCCCTCAAAAAGCAACCTTCCTTTCTGCCTACCAGCAAGCACAGTGAATGTCTGCTGACCTCATCCTATCTAACACAAACATGGGGCAAGAGACTATACCTGGATCTATCCCCAGATCTCCAAGTTCAGGACTTTGGTCTGGTAACCATCCTCTAACTGGTGCATGATATTGGGCCCAGACACCGATACATGACACTGACAGATCGTACTGTGGAGAAACCATGAAGGTCTGCTGCAGAATCACAAGGACTCATTGACAGTGGTATCACAGGCAAAAGCTATCAGGTGGGGTAAATCTAGGAACCAAGATTACTCCCTCCAAATTAGAGGACAAAAGACTGTCAAAATACTCCCCCTTACTTCTAACAAGATGCCAATGCTAGAGGTCTTTCCTTCCCACCACAGAGACTGTGGACAGATCAATGGGCTTCACAGGCAGTCCGTGAAAAATAGTACTTTTTAAAACATTTTTTTTAAAGGTATGATCCAAAACTATATCAAGTATTAGTTTTGTATGCTCTTATTTAATCAAACTGCAACCCTTCATAGACAACTACAAGTGGCATCACCTGCAAGACGGATTCTAAAAGAAAGTGCCACAGTTTCAGCAATAAATGGTGACGTGACCACTAGCAATAGCAATAATTTCCATGATTCATACAGTAGCTTATATAAAGTCTCTTTCTCTTTCCATTGTGGCAACCCAAAGAACAGGGAGTCTGAGTTCCTGGCTGCAGAGATCTGTCCTGTTTCTCACCAGCCCTGGGGATATATACTATTTGCACTCTTCAGGAGGGAGAAGGATCTGGGACAGGCCAGACCAGCTTTGTGTAAACATATTAGTTCCTCATACAGCTCTGTTCTCCGTTATGAAAAGCATAGAGTCTCCCCATCTGTTTTCAGCACTCCTGCCCAGCAGGTCTGTCCTGATGGAGTCACCAAAGTTTCTGTCCATTTCTCCCAGAAAAGTCAGACAGTTTTTAGATGTGTCCTCATGAAAGGTGGGCAAGTGGTGGCAGGCATTGCCTGCGGGAATTGGGACTAGGAGACAACTGAAAGCACAAAGAGGGAGTTAAGGATATGCCTCCCCGTATGGCTTGGAGAGCCAGGCTAGGCTGAGGCTGCCCTGAATACTGTTTTTGACATTCACTGAGACACCTGATCTGGCCAGCATTGTATCCAAGGCAGCAGCTCCGTGCCGTTCACATGGAGCTGTATGTGCTCTTTCCTCTGCACCACATGGGGCTACAATGCAGAGAATGAGTGAGAGGAGGGCAAAGGAAGACACGTGGTCCAGGGATGGTGGGACCACAGGGACCTGGGAGTTGTGCTGAAGACAAATTACAGACCTTCCGTCTTGGCTTTTCCCTGTGTCTGTGGGAAAGGCTGTGGGACAGAGGTAATTGTCACTTAGAAATGAGAGAGCAAGCCAGGCTGGGAGGCAAAGAGAGCAGAGTAGGCACACAGGACCTACAAAGGTGAGAAACAGCAGCATATGTCCACATCCATGTGATCCTGGCAGCAAGGCATGCTATGCTGCCCACTTACATTGCAGGCAAGTAGTTGCTAGGTAAATTTGTGTTGCCTGGCAACCCTCAGTCCAAAATTCATCCAGCTTCCTCAGAGTAGGGGCACAGGCAACTAGTATCAGCTCTGGAGTGCATCAGGGCTGATCTGGTACATCAAGGCAAACACAGCTTACACCTAATGAGGGGGGCAGGTGCCATGGGCTGAGCGAGACAAGCACTATCCCAGAAAAGTCATCTCTCCCAGGCAATGTGGTGCTGCTGGTGGGACAGCACAGCTCCCGTGGGGTGTCTGAAGAGGGGGTCCATCTCAGAGGGGGGCCACAAGAGATGTGGCCACTGAAGAGGTGCCCACATCGTCAAGCAGGTGGGCACGTTGCTGTAGTGGGACGTGTGCTAGCAGACACCAACATCACCAGGGACAACTCCTGTCCCTCTGGGACATTCACATCACCTGAAGAGAGGTGATGGTATCATGTAAAGCCCAGGCAACCTCCTAGTCTAAGCTGCTTCCCCAAGTGATCCACTGTAAAGACATTGAAGGTGGTCAGGAAATATTGTCTTGAGGAAGCTTAGGCAGGAATGCTTTTACAAGACAACATAGATACAACCTGTGAGTACTCCTCATACTTTACTCCCTCCACAGCTATGGTCTTTAAGCTATGGAGTAAGGTGGAGACTCTTGAGCTCTTCCACTTCAACATTCGTGCAGGCACAATACAGAATTTGTCTCTTTACATGCATCCACACAAGTCTGTAGCAATAAATTATTCATAAAAATAACAGGTAATAAAAAAAAGAAGAAAAACTGTTTTCGTGTTCTCTCTCTCACAGTCTTCCAGAAATGCTCTCAGTTAGAATATTTCACCTTTTCTTCATAAACTATCACTTCTTCATCAACTTCCTTTCTCTTCTTTGCCAGATGTAAGCAGATCTCCCAAGTGTTGCAGTCTAAAATCCAAATATTTCTAGTCCCTCATTTGTTTTTTCCAACATCAAGTGAAACAAGAAGCTATCTTAAGAAAGAGATGATTCAATGCTGATTTTGACAATTTTCTTCTATTTATTTCTTTGTCTAGTGATAAACAAAAGATAACCAAGAGCAGGAGCCAGACCTATGAAAAGTACCCAATTCTTTCTGCTCAGACATCACCTTCACAGTTAAGCTGTTGCACAGTATTATTCTCACCTTCCCACACAAAGGGCAAGATTTGCCGAAGTATGGAAGACAATCCAATGAAAACTTGTGGGATGGTTTATGTGCTGCAATTTAAGCAATCAGTGAGTATTAGCAGGTCTTAGGACTGTTGGTTCTTTGGAGCCAGCACCATGTATTTTTGTTTTGTTGAAGAATGAGTTTTAGGGAAGGGCAGCAGCGAGCTCTGAGGAACTATTTAAATGAAATTAAAATTATAATGGGACAAATTGTGGAGCCTTCTTAGGCTTTGATCATGACAAATATAATCCCATGATCTTCAATGGTATTTTAGACTAAGCACTGTAAGATTTGGCCTCAATAACAATAGCAAAGAGAAATATTAAGACAAGATAAATAATCTTCTTACTTTCGCCTACCCCCAGTACATTCAGTCCCCCTGACAGTGATCAGATTACTTATGTGCCTATCTGCTCACTATTTCAAGAGACTGATATTCTGGCTCGTAATATGGAAAAGTTTTAATTCTATTCACTGTATCAAATAATACTGCTCAAGAAATAGGAGCTAAAGTCACCACACTATAAAAATGAGAACTCTTATTTTAATTAAGGAGCAATCTTTGATAAGCAGAAAAGCCACTAGCCTATGACATTTCAGTTTAAATTGTGTCTCTAAGAGGAAGCCTGAAGCCTTTAACTTGTTATGAGAATTAAAATTCTGTATTTCCTTTATTGGTGCTTTCTGTATATAATATCTACGGTCTAAATTTTGACAGCTCCCTTGGGAAAAGATAGTGTTGGGAATGGGGAAAGCTGAGAAGAAACATCATCTGTGTGGTATTCAGTCCTAGGTACAGATTCCCCTGCCAAGTTTTGTTCACAACTTTCCCGTTTCTCTTGGTTGTCACATTTGGAACTAGGTGAAACATTTCAAGTAAGTTTTTTTGCAGAAGTGTATTGATTTTGGTCACTTCTTCAAGCAGAAGGTTTCCAAGGTTCAGAAGGATACTTCCTGCTCTTCTCCAGCTAGGGAAGAGAAGACCGTTTCAATCTGAAAGACACACAGTTACCTCCCATGAAAGCATTTGAAATGGCCAGTTTTATTCCTCAGTGCAGGTGAGGTGAGAGAGAGTGTGCATGTGAGAAAGGGTTCACTTGTTTAGGGTTGTTCCAAATTAGAATATAAGTTGTTTGAGACTTGGACCATTTTTACTTAGTACTACAATGTTAGTTGGTGGCCTGGACCAAGATTTTGAAAAAATTTCCAGGCCACCAACATGAAGATAGATGAGAAGGAATTATATGACAGTTATAATCAAATTAAAAGATTGCCTTCCTTCTGTCATTAAACACAAACCATGGCTCCCAGACCCCTTCATCTTCAGACATCCAGGATCCTTGTGCTCAAGCAAGAAGGGAAGTTTGACAGCCTTTCTTGAGGATCTTGCTATAGACCAGCTGCTAGCTTCAGTGTCTTCTGAGAAGTCCAAAACTGGAGCCGTCCCTAAACTCTGGTAAAAGTAGTGGGGGAAGTGAATTTGAGACACTGTGTCACAGGGGTCTAGCATTTCCCTTAGGGAGTCAGAACATCAGACACCTCAGGGTGTCTTTTTCACCATCTGAGAGCTACAGGCTCAGTCAAAATCACATTCCTTTGGACTCCAGCATCCATCCAAGGAGAAACTGAAGAGCTCGCGTAGTGTTTTTTGGCCCTATTCACTGCTACATAATATAGAGCATGAAATGGCTCTTTGCCCATAACTGACAAGGAGAAAAGTGTCTTCCTTTTCCTGCCACCCTCTTTGGAAAACACACAGCAGCTGTGCCCTTCCTCTGCTCATAAGGAAGCCTGAGCCCTCCTAGACCCATTTAAACACATAAGGTTCTTCTCACTACATCCTGTTAAGATCTGGGACCTTCCCTTTCTGCAAGGTTACTTTCTGAATGCAAGTTACACAGGCTGTCCTCGAGAGGGATAAGACTTTTCTAAAAAGTTCTGTAGGAGGATAAGGAGTATATATATCTTCATTAGTGGAAATGCTCTTTGGAAAGAAATGTGCCAATTCTTTTGCCCTCTTTTAGATTTCAAACCATCATCAAAACTACAAAACCAGAGATGCTGTCTCACATACAGTGGATAAACCCACTTTGACTTTTATAGAGGGTTTTGGTGGGAGTGAAACTGATGCTAACAATAGAGTATGCGCTGGGTGAAGCTAGAGGGAAAGACAGTTGTTCCTCACTAGTAATTGTTGAAAAAGAATCTTACCGAGAAATAAATACTTCAAAGACAGGCTGCAAACATTATAACTATGTGAATGTAGTATAGCTATATACCATCATTCTCTGCTTCTGTTAGAGTGGAAACCAGGTCTTGACATTGATTGACATGCACATAAGTCATATTTTTACAGGAATTTTAGATAGTGACTCAAAATTGTCTTCTCACCATTTCCACTCACATACTAATTTCCATTTTCTGGTGTAATTTTTCATTTCATTATCATTCTATGTGTTTTCCTTTTATACACTGCGTTAACTTCATTTCTTCCTTTCATTTTGTTTCCTTTGATACCCTAACAGCTGGGTTTAAGAAAGTATTGCTTTTATTTTTTGTCACTAGAGGAAAGGAAATTAGCACCTTGATGAAAAGCATACTACATGGAGCATATAGGCATTACAGAGCTCTTAAACACATTTCACTTCACTGTGATTAGAAAAATTTAAAATAAGCATCACAATTTTCAGCCACTTTACTTCCTTTTCTCCCCACACTGCCTTTGCAGTATGACAGCCATAGAATTTGAAAATTATGAAAAGCAGCTCAAGCCTCACCCTTGGCATTGTTGCCAGAAGACAGCAGCAATAATGAATTTTCTCTTCCACATATGGTTTCAGACCATGCTACAGAGGGCTAATACACTAGTTAACCTACTGCATTTTTAGTCAATTCCCTGCGGCTACAGCTGTTACCTCTGAAACATCCCAGGGTTAACTGCAGTTAGATCTTACAGGGTGGATCATGAGCAATGTCAGGGACTAGAGAGGCAAGAAAGAAGTCTGTGTTTCTTCCCACCTTCAGGGAACAGCAATCTGTGCAGGGAAGCATGTAGGAGCTGTTGGAGTGGGATTAACTCGCTGGGAGACTCATGGAGAAGACAACCAGGACTAGCTAGGCACCTCCAGCATGCTGCACGGAAAAGGAAGCTGCCTCTACCTTACAGGACTCCTGGAGAAGTGTAGTTACCCACTGCTTCCACGGGACAAACTCACTCCTCATTGTGGATACTAACTTTGTAAATTTCATCCCCCACTTCTTGCAAGATGGACTTTTAGGGACTTTTTAGAGCTACTCCCTGAACGTGGAAGAGGAATTTGTCTTTCTGGTCAGGATCCTCTGATCTCTGAAAATCCAGGGTCCATTTTTCCAGCCATGCAGAGAAACTTACCCTGTGATGGAAAATTGCTAACTGGGAACTGATAGGGACACTCACACTACCTACTTTTAGCCACCTAAGTAGGTGTTTGTGTTCAAAGACTTGCCTCTCTGGTTCCTTACGTAGTCAAAGGAAAATGCTCCCACAGAAAATAATCCAGGGCAGAAATCTGCTCCAGGTGCTCTGAATCTTCTTAAATAAACCTCTCTCCACAGGCCACAGAAGGTGCTTAAGGAAACTAGCTTCCTAATGCAGGCTCTAAGGATGCACCCTGAAAAATTAATCTACTATTTAATATGCATTCTCCACAGATGAGGTAGACAGAAAATGGCATGCCTGGTAGATGAAAACAAATAATAGGAGAATACTGGGAAAATCTAGGAAGTGTTGTTACTTTAGGAGGGCTCTGTATCAGGAGTTGAAATAATTCAAACCTGGCACTTTGTGTGGCCCTTCATGATTTCTAAAGGGAGCATAAGAACTCGGGCTCAGGGATAGTCCATAATTAGGGGTGGGCATTGGTTATTTTATCTACCCTTCCTTTTGCAGCTTGATCTTCGTTTTTCAGGTCCAGGGCTGCTGTTGGCATCCCTTTTAACAAATGCATGCAATTGTGCTTTGAAGATTTGGGGTGCCTGAAGTGCTAAGAAACCTCCTGTTTTGCTTTTCACAAACATAAATAAATAAAAAAATGAAAAAGATATGACTGCTCCTACTAGTCTTATTACACCTATAGTCCATACTGCGATGTATGTGGACAAGTACATCTTGTCCTTCTGAAATGGGTCTCTGAAAGAGATTAGTCTAAACCAGGCCTTATGAAACTATAGCCCCACTCCTCTAAAAGATTTACTCAATCATCTAAGTAGCCCCAGAAATGTCACACAAGTCACATGCTTAAAATTAAGCACATCTTTAAAACTAGGCAGCTTAACTAGGTCTTCTGCTCTCTTCCACTTCTTCGTCGTACTGCAACTCACATCTGGCACTGCTCGCTCTTTGCTACTCACCTGTGTGACCTTTTTAGTAGGTCTTGAGACCGCAGTCAGGCTTTGTGTGGAGAGCTGTATTAACACCAGGAAGGATTTGGGCATGCAGTGGTGAAAAGGAGGTGTTTAAAAACAATATTAAAAGGCTGCATGGAAAACTGTATCATTAAGATATAAACCTAAAGAAGGAACATCCTAAGGCTGCCTAAAGACTGCCAGGAGAAGACATTTAGAAGTTACTTGACACCATAGGCTCTTAGAACCGAAGTATCAGTGGATCATTTCCTCTGCATTTCCTACTCATAGTAGAGTCTGAATAACTGTTCCCATGTGACTTTAATGTCTTATTCTCTATGTCAGTACAGTAAGAAAAATCATTGCAGTCTTTGGGCCTCTTGACCAAAGACAGAAAGGACCTCTCATTTTCAGAAGTTTTTGCTATGTTTTCATAACACTGGAGGATTCTGTTAGCAATCAGAATAATTTTGGCATATTACAAGGGCATATACTGTACTTCATTAACAGGGACACTGTGAAGTTATGAAACATTTTAGGGAAAACTGCAGGATATTAAGAGTCATTTCTTCCTGAAAATATGCAAAGCCCTTTGGGGAAAATGCAAGCAGATGGTGTGCAAACATTCATTGCTTTCTTATGTAGCGATAAACAAATACTTTAAGAATCATAACCAATTTTTAGGAAGCCTCATCCCAATTATACACCAAAAGAAAAGACGCTCAAAATCCAGTGTACCTTTAGGTCCTCGGTGTTTTCCTTCAACCTTTTCCATTTCTAGGACCATCCTGTTGGGAATCCTACTGACTTGAATTGAGAGCTCTTGGGACAGCTGCTTAGGTGAGTAATCACCCAGGAAGACATTTTAGCAGAGTCATGACAGTTAGCAGAGGTAGCAAACCTGTGCTTGTAACTTATATGGGCAAAGGCAGATGAAGGCAATAGTGCCCCCGCTGCTCCAGTGACTAGCTCTAAGCCTTTCTAGCTGTTTATAATGTGTGCATTTTATTTGCTGTTTTGTATGGCCTTCTAAATTATTGCTGCTGCATGCCTCAGTTTACCTGCCTATAAAATGCATTCTTTAAAAACACATCCCAAGTTATTTGGATCATCCTGGTAGACCTGAAGAGCTACCACAGTTATTATTCACTGACTAGACTGTTTTCTGTCTAGGGAAGGGAAACAACATCTTACTAAATTTGAAGATCATGGCATGACAGCTTTGTATTTGCATATTGCTTGGCACTGCTATCATGCCCAGTAAGGCAGACAGAGCATGAAAAAGAAGAGGATCCTTTTTCAGAATGAAAAAAAAGAAGTGACGGTACATTTGAAAATTCCTTGTATAATGAATCTTATTATTCCTTTAGTAAAGTTTTTTTCTCACAACAACAAAAGTGATATTGATTTCTAACAAAACTGTGCTAAAACTAAAAAAGTCATGGTGTTAATTTTTCCTCCAAATGATTGTGCTGTGAGTTTTATGCAATCCCATTAACTTCTGTAACACTGATTTAATGAGTGTTTATATTTACACCAGTGTATCTGAGAGCACAGCTCAGCCCACAACACAACAAAACGCTAACTGGTTCACAATACACTGGTACTGGTGTTGAGTGGGAATTCTCCACCCTGTGGAAACAGCACAGGCAGTGAGCTGAATTCTGAAGGAAAGAAACAAGAGGAAAGCCTGCCTGGCAGCGACAGACCTGTAATTTTGGGGATTTTGGAGATGGATTTTGCCTCATGTATTCTTCAGAAATATGTTTTCTGTTTACCTCAGTTCTCCATATAACACTAACAGTTCCTTTCTCTTATTCTGTTTATGTCTGGGACTAGATTTTGAGACCCAATCTTGATGAATAGTGATTCACAAGACAGACAAAGATGTGTAGCTCCTGTGGTGTGGCAGGATATCCTCATGAGAGAAGGGGTGCAATCAGTTTGCTGGATGGAAAACTCAGGGACTATCACAGTGCCAGCACAACGGAGACTTGAACTCATCCTGAGACACTCAGTGCCACAGGAGCATCAGTTGTCAGAGAAGGTTAAAGAAGACAGAAACAGAAGGATTCTGATCAGTGGTGAAAGAAAGCAAACCAGATATCGAAATGCAAGTACAGCAGAACTGGAATCTTCAAGCTGCTCAGGTTAGAACCCTGCATTGAGCAGTTACCTTGCTATGCATATTCATGCCAAACAAGTGACGAGGAATGATGTATGATGTAAGGAATGCTAAAGAGTACATTTAATTTTCTGTTGAGAGGAAGAGGGTTACAGTCTTCAGGAGCTTAAAAAAAAACAACAGCAAGACCTTGAAGTCAGTCTGCAACTCACCCAGCAAATAATCCACAAATCACACATTACTCTAGAGATTAGCTTGTTCTACTGCTTGCTATAAGGAGGATCAAGGTTGCCCAAAGCCATGTCCAGTTGGGTTTTGAATTTTTCCAGGGATAGAGAACACACAGTCTCTGGGCAACATGCTCTAGTGCTTAATCAACTTCATAGTAAAAAAAGAGTTTTCTTCTGTTTAAATGGAATTTCCTGCATTTCAGTACATGCCTTTTGGCTTTAAATAAGCATTAAGTAAATAACTAAGTAAATAATTGAATAAGCCATATCAGTCTTGCAGATTTTGGAAAATTGGGTGGCATGCATCTGAATAGGCTAATGTATGTGGATATTGAAAAGCAGAAGCCCACTATGCAGGCTAACAGTAATTGGTTTTCTTAATTTTCTCTTTCTTGTACATTTCTAACACTCTAACTCCCATATGAGTTGGTGAGCTATTATGTAGAAGCTGCCTATTAGATATAAAGCTTTACAAGCTCATTGTTGATAATGTCAATGTCATGAAGAAAATTCAGGCCAGTTACAATATGTGGTACAAAGCTATCTAAAATTGTAAGTGTGGGCGTTTCAAGCGTGGGTCTTGCCTCATTTGAAATTGAAATATGTTTGCAGTGCTTGAGTGTGGGAAGATTAATTAGCACCTCTGTTTCAAAATAAGAAGGAGTAGGAACCCATCACAAGCAAAAGGGGAAGTGACACTGTCGACAGCTAGGAAGAGAGGGTTTTTCAGCTGGAAAATAGTGCAGAAAAGAAACAAATGCATCCCTTTCTCTAATCCGAAGGCAAGAAAAATGGTATTTGATAATGACTGAGTTTTTCAAAACAATTCTATGGCCACATTTTTCTTTATTGCCAAGTAGCAGCAGGCTAAGATATTGAGTTAATTCTTGGGAGCCTACTGATTTAATCATTTTTCAAGCTACCTGCTTTCCTAGATTCCAGGTCTTGATTCCTCCAAGCAGGTAAAATGAATGAAGTTTATAAATAAACAAACAGCAAGTCTCCATGCATATTATGACACATTTTACTCTGATATACTCCAGTGTAAGACTGGGATGCATTAAGCAGTCCTAGGTGTCACTTGAAAGTAGCTCTCTGTTGTGGTTTAGGAAATAGAAGCTTCCATTTCCCTATTTCATCTTTTTCCTATGATCCTCTACTGGTTGGGAAGAGTTCCCTTTGATATATCATATAGGATCACTCACAGATGCTTCTTTTATTCTTTATAAAAGCAGTCTCAAGACACTGATAGTTGGTATCCACTTCATTTATTATCAAAGGCTCTTAATATAATTTACGAAAATGACATTGAAAAGCAGCCTTCTCTTAGTGGGATGACTTTGTTAATGGGGTTTGGAGATAGCAAGGTAGGTACCTATATCATGTCTTATAGTAACAAGATGAAAGAACCATATTCAAGCTCTCAGAAGCCCTGCTATCCCACAGGTGGATACTCTGTGTTGCTTCGGGTCGCTCAGTAACACTGAAGCATTGTATTTGGATCAATGTCTGACCAGATTAACCCAGAGTGACAAGATAAAATATTCCAAATTTTAATTTATCCCAGGAAGTGAGCAGTTCATGTGAAAAAAACCAAAACAACACCCACCATTTGGAATTGTGATAGTGCAAGAAGTAAATAAATTCTTGCCACAAGAATTTTCCACACAGAAGCATCTGTATAAGCACTTTTCCCTATTTCATTTTCCCTCCTAGCTGGATTCCTACCTTCTCCTTTCTATGAATCTGCAGGAAAAGTGGCCCAAAGTACCCATTTTGCATGTGCTTCTTAATAGTAGGAAAGTCTGCCTTTGAAAAAGAGCTAGCTTTCCCCTACAACCAAATTCCTTTTTACAGAAAGTTCACATAAACCTTAGTGATATTTGCTACATAAATGAGTTAACTCTGAATTTTACGTAGCATATGAAAAATCTGGACTTTTAAATTATTTTTCAGCAATTGTTCCCTATTTCACTTTAATCTGTTGAGAAGAAAACTTAGTGAAATGGCATATTGTGTATATCTGGTGCACAGAGCCTCCCTGAATTCAGTGTCATGTGTTGTTTTCAGCTAATATAAGCCCTACAGGGGCAATTTAGCTTAGTCAAAGTCAAGCTGCCTTCTATCAGCCTCTCACATCTTCAACAACCATAATGATTTCTGAAACTGAAGATGTTTTGTAGTATCTTGATAGAGCTGATGTTGAACAAAGCAAATAAAGTCAGTTTGATTCTCCTAAATTCAGATTAATCTGCAAAGCACAAAGTAATAAAAACATTATTTTGACTATCAAACTGAGCAGATATGACAGCGGTTGTCAGGGGAAAGCATGTGTCATGCACATACATAAACTTACCACAGCACCAAGCTGTAACATTTCGTACCAGCTCTGCTTTCTTTGCAGGAGTGTCTGTCTTCAAGGTTGCTATGGGTAGAGGGAGGCGTGGAAGAAATCAAGAACTAAAAGGTTTGAATTCCTTAAAAAAAAAAAGAAATATTGAAATGGCAGCTCAGGAAAACAAATGGTGAAAAGTGGCCTTAAGATGAGTTCCCTTAGTGAAAGTTACCAGTCTGCCATGAAGGGCTGTCTGATAAAAGTTGAATGCATTGAAAGTTAGTTATCCACAGAACAATTTAAGTATACCCATATAGCTTTCTCTAGGATATAGCTGTAAGACAGCATCTATCTGAAAACAGGTACCTAGCAAAGTCTGTACAACATTCAGCTCAAGTTCCCCAATTCCTCATGGGCTTGTGCTAATACATTTTGCAGTGACCAAGTAAATGCTTCAGTTTCACAGGTCTGGATGCTAAAAAGACCTGTCAAAAGAAACTATTAACCCTACTTTCTAGGAACATAAAAACCCATATGGTTTGAGGTGAGATTTGGGCTTAGGATGTCAATATTCATCAGACCAGGGAGAGGTGTATAATCACCACACAAGAACACTGCATTTCACCAGATGCAGGCACAGTCTTGCAGGTAGCAGTGTACCAGTGCTGAGTAATGTTGTTAGTCAAGGTGAACTGGAAAAAAAACAACCAAACAAAACAAAACAGCACAGAGAGAGAGAAAAATGAGGTAATACTTCTGGTATCCAAGATATTAAATTAGGTCAGAACTTTTTTTCATCCAATCCTTTTTATTTTGCAGAAATCTAAAAAAACTGTTAAGAAGAGAAAACTGGCAAGATTTTGAGCAGCAGAAGGAGTGTCAGGCTATGCAGAAAGATAGAAGACTAATTCGCCTCATTTTTGGAGGATTATGATCATGAGCTGTGATTGTGTAATTGATTGCTTATTTGGGTGGGTTCTTAAAATATTATAAGTCCTTTTTGTTTCTGGTTTGGGTTTTTTTTGTGTGGGAGAATGACAATTGTGTGTATGTGACAAAGGGGAAGAGACATTCTGTAAATACATATGTAATATCTATATACATACAGATATATAGATATCTATATACATATAGATATTACTTAGTAGCTGTAACAGCACAGAATAATACTCCTCATAATGTATATTTTTAAACTGTCTAAATGTTTCAAGTCATTATATATTGGTGTTTTGTTTTGTTTTTTTAAAAAAAGACCTCCTAAAAAGCTGATAACTTACTTTGTAGACCATAGCAAACTCATTATCACTCTTAAAAAAAAAAAAATTCTAAAAAGCTGATAGCATACTTTGTAGACCATAGCAAAATTTATGGTGGTATGATGACTGAATTTGTGAATGTAAGTGAAGATGACTTTTTAAATATTTGTTACATACCACATAGAATGAATGTGAAGGAAATCTTGCAGTTCACCTTAGAAAACATAATTTATCTCCTTTAATGAGTGAGAGTACTGCAACACTACCCCAGACAGGACTTGTTCATTCAAATGGAGCCTATTGTACTGCTGAGATTTCCTTTGTCTATGAGGAAGAGGAAGGAGCATTTCTGCTGCCAAGATTATTTGGCTTTTCTGCTGGGTAGCTTTATCTCCTGAGAAGGGGCCTGTAAAATCTGAAATATCAGTGATTGCCATCAGGTACTAGAAATTATTTAGAGCGGAGAAAGATGTGAAGTGTCAAATGCAAGTAAAGCACTGCAGTCACCAACATAAATAGCAGTTTGTACACTTCCTCACCCATATTTTTGTTCTCAGACAATGTAATACATCCATTGTCTTGTTTTCTCTGTCTTAGTGGAGGTAAGTTTGCAACTGAATTACAGAGGTGAAAAAGTAAAAAAAGCTTCTAATTAACTTTTTATTGTAAATTAATGAATTGTTTATGGGCTGCTGGTTGGGGGACAAAAAGGACAAAGCATATTTTTTTTTTTTTAACTAATGGCAGGCGTAAAATGATAGCACTCTTCTCTGCTCAACTTTTCCCAAAGAGAGTACTGAGTGAGGAGAAGGCACATGCTAGTAGAGTTTGCTAATCAAGTAACAAAGATATTGAGTTGGGAGATTATAAAGGAAGAGACATCAATTATACTTTTTTCAGCAATTATAGGTCAAAATAATGTTACATATTTCAATCCAAAAGGGCAAAAAACCTCGGGGAACAAAAGCAAAAATAATGTGTAGAAGTGAAACAAAGATTTAATAATTTGGAGACAATGGGCATAATAGATCACAAAGGACCGAAATTCTGGCCCTGTGTAAACCATGGTGGCTTACCACCAATGCTTCCAGGACTTTGTCCAGTATGTTAGTCACAGCCAAAATGCAATAAAAAAATGAAAATAACACATTGTTTAGTGATAAACTATAACCCAAACCAGAGTCCTTTTTTTTCCCTCCAGATAAAAATGAAGGTTTGCCATATAAAGGAAACACCGCTAGTACTATAATTGTTGTTTCGAAGACACTGACTTTGCAGGCATATCTGTACATTCGAAGAATATTCACTGCAAGATAGTCTATAAGCCACTGGCTACAGATCATCACTGGAGGTAACAACGGTCCTTGAAAATGTCCAGTAAAAACTTGATTTTGCAAAGATTTTGTCCCACGGATGAAGGAACATTGTGAAACAACAATGCACTTGTACCAGCACCACACATTGCAGGGATTGACTCATATGCAGCCCCATCCATTTGGAGGCAAGACACATTGCGTCTGTTCGTGACTTTAACCCAATGGCTGCTATTTCTGAAAATGCTCCTAGAGGGATGTCTTTTGAAGGTTTGGAAAACAGGGCAGAATTAAAATCTGACTGGAGAAACAATCCACTGCCAAATAACACAGTGCCTGAAGCAATTCAAATAAAGCTCCTTTCAGATGTCACTTACATTGTTGCAGACTCCCATAAAGATAAAGACTGACCTATTTTTCTATTGTTTCAAAACTTGTTCCCTTTGACATTTCGTTGCTGTTGTAATTGCTGTCTCTCTCTCTCTTGTTCTTTCCCCGCTTTTGCGTTCCTTATCGTGATG
The DNA here is from genome assembly GCA_002844005.1 of Limosa lapponica baueri. Lineage (NCBI taxonomy): Eukaryota > Metazoa > Chordata > Aves > Charadriiformes > Scolopacidae > Limosa > Limosa lapponica. The sequence continues at coordinate 135,633 of KZ506381.1, forward strand.
TGTTCATGCTGTGCTTTCACCTCTTCCTTTCCGCTGCCGGAAAGGAGTCTGGCACAACCTGCCAGGAGTCTGAAATGGCCAGGAGCATTACAGTGCTCCTGCTTTGCTGGAGGGGGCAGGGTGTTTGGATTAAGAGAGATGCAAGCTTTCCTTTACGCAGGGGCAACCAGCCCCTCCGCCAACGAAGCAAGGTGAAGGGTTTTTCACTGCATAGTTACCTCCACCGCTTGGCTTGAACACCTTGAAACTGGAAGGATGTTCCCTGGCTCAGCTAGTCATGGACATGCTAGTCCAAGGCACCCCATAGACACAGCTCTGTGTGTATGTGTCACCATGTGTGATGCTGTTACAGCTACGCGAAATATTTAAGCAAGACATAGCTGCATTCAGAGAACAGGCTGGTGATGGAAAAGCAGCTTGCTGACAGCACCTGGATTAATTCACATCACCTGCATAGCTTTTCTCTTTTCCTTCCCTGCTTGCCCAAGGTGCTACCACTCTCTACTGCTCCTCAGCCTTTTCCCCATTGCATCTGTGCAGTAGTAGCAAGACATGCTACACCTTTGAGAATTTTTTCAGACAAACAGTAAGATATGTTTAGAAAAATTATAAAAATTATAAAATATTTAGAAAAAACATTTTAAGCCTTGTTTAGAAGTATTGCTTAGATACCTAAACAACAGGAAAAAGAGAAGATAGAGGAAATGGGGTTTTGAAGAAAATGTATTTTCCTCTTCAGTGTATCTATGGTTGGAAAGCAGTATTTATCAGCTCCATAAATAATGTCTTTGTATAATCTCACTGGTGTGGAAAGGTCTTACTTGATGACATTGAGGAAAGTAGCAGGAAACTCAGCTTTTCAGAAGGATTATTTTTGTTATTTTGGTTTACTGCAATGCATACTCTTAAGTGACAATCAACCATATATATTGCTCCTCGCTGTCGGTAGGAGATTGTTGGCACAGAGATGCATTTATATGATGTTTTCACCTGGCACAAGAGGAAAGGATTACTTTGCACGTTAAACCTTAGAACGGAGTTTTTTCCATTTTCCTTCCCACTCTTTCTTTGCTGCTGTGACACAAGAGAGTTTCGGTGCTCCTTTCTTGCATAAGATGCTGGTATGGTGGACAGGTTTTTCCTTTACTGAAGAGGCCACTGTCATTGCACCTGATCCCAGACCAGTCTTTTCTTCTCCTAGCAGAGAGGTTTGGTTTGGTGGGGGGAATTCTCTATCAGGAGTGGGCAGTGGACATGGTGAGGTGGCACTTTCCCTTTGCCAGCTAACCATCTTCATACATGTGCCTGCATTATCATACAGGGAAGCCCAGACTTAACAGAAGCCCAGTCTGGAGAAGGAAACGCTTGCTCTCCTCTCTTTTCCCCTGCCTTTCAGAAGGCAGTTCCCTATAACATGGTGATCCCTGAGGAGGGGGAAAAAGGGAGGTCAGCACTTCCATCTCTCTGGGAGGATGTGCTCTGTACCCTTGGTACTCCTATGGAAGTTCACATTGCTGGGATAGTTCACTATGTGTTGCAGAAGACATCTGGAGGCACCACTGACCTCTCCTTTGCTCTGCCCAGACCATTATAATGCAAACAGTTCACAACAGAATAACAGAGAGGAATCAAGCTCCCTGTATCTGCATCACCATGGCAATGTCTATACTAGAAGAACTGAAGAAAAGTTACCACACAGAAATCCAAAAAGGATAAAACCAAAATCGTTCTCAAATACGGCTTTACTACCTTCACTGTCCCATTACAGCCTCTGTGATTATAAATTTTCCTGCCAGAAAGAGGAGCAGAGTCTCCATAAACCCCACATGAGTACATTCCTTATGTGTGGGAAGCTAAAATATTCAAATACAGCTCTCTTCAGTACATGATTTCCAACCCAAAACATCCATTCGTACCTCTGAAAACCTCCACCTGAATATACCTCTGACTCATGTGTGAGTCAGTGTGTAGTTCCATGTCCAGGCATCTGCCAAAATGGGTTTTGTCTTTTATTAAGTATTATCTCATTACCATGGAGAATAATGCAATAGTGAGACTAATTTTGTACGCATGAGAAAGTAGCAAATATTCACATGCCAAGTCCAAACAGAGGTAAAATAATTAAAGAAGTATGTAACAGGGGAAGAAGACAATTAAACCTTGACTAGAACAAGTTCTGTACTCACAGTTCTTCATCTGAGAAGCAAACAAATTTAATATTAAGATTCCATCCGTACTTCTAAGTACCATGTTTGCCCCTTTCTACACAGCAGCTATGGTTTCTAGTTGCAACTGAAAGGAGGTGTGTAAAAACCATCAATGAAATATTTCACAAGACTGGAGGCATCTTCTTATGTTGTCCAGTGAAAGCAGAAGTAAGAAACTTTGTCTTGGAGTCCTATCCATGGCAAAAGCATCATATTCAACCTTCCAGTGGAATATAATTCTCTAACACCTAATTTGAGAGTAGTACACTTAAGAGAAATATGAGGCATTTCACAGTGACAAGAAAAGCTACTGATGACCACTGTGAGGCTGAAGATGTTGGTGTCTTCATTTTCACTTATAGCAAAATAGTATCCCAAGCTAGGATTCCAAGAATAGTGAAGAACTAATGGAAGATATTATTTATCATGCAAGATTTCATGGTCATTAACAAAGCAAATGATTAAGTTTGCAGAGAACCCTCTGCCTTGAAAGGAGAACACCTGCTTAAGTGACTTGCTGAGCTGTGAATATAGTGACAAAACAGGACTTTGCCATGAAAAGCTGGAAATATGTATGGATAGCATAAAAGGTCCAGGGTAGGAGTAAAAATAATAGGAATCTATTGTGATCCTTGAAAGCACCATTTACAGCATATGTAGTATCTCTTTTTTCTAATGTCGTGTGTGGAAGGCAACACATTTGAGTATGTTAAGTGGTAATAAGACCAGAGCCAAGTTTCTGCAATGCTGTACATGTTTGGAAAACAAAATAAAACAAAACAAAACAAAGCAAAACAAATTGAAAAGAAACAAAATAGAACCCCTTGTAACTCATCTTGTTGAGAGCTTACCACAAACTTGAAAAGCAACAGCAAAAGGGTAGGTAAAAGAAAAGGTCTGTCTTCTACAGGAAGTCAGTTAAAAGCACTTCTGAGAAATTCATATTTGACCATAAAAAAAAAAAAGACCTCAAACCTTGACATCAGAGGATTCAAAATTAAGATAGTTTTTAAAGATGTGAATGGTATGAACTGAAGACACTGACTGCAAGGCAAAACAGCAAATTAAAATGCACCATGGGGAAAAAGAGAGAATGCCTATTTGCTGATGTAGAAGGATATACCTGGCAGTTGTTTGTTCAGTCACCCAGGTTACCAAACTGTGTGTTAAGACATCTTTTAGAGATTTGGTTACCTCCTTTCCCCACACGAAGGATGAGCTGTAATACACAAGGGTAGGCTTTGGATATGTGTGAGTACATCAGAGGATGGAGTTCAGCCTAAGCTTTGTAGTTTGCCAGGGCCATTTGTCACTGTCACTCCTTCATTTTAAACGAGATTTTTCAACACAGTCCTAGGAATTAAAATACTAAATTTCCTTTGAAATTCTGGGGCTATACCATTTTAAAAATCTCATTCTGAAAGATTAAGTAGTAATGAGCATTAAAGACTTTGCCTAATCTGAGGCTTGGGCAACACTAAGGATTTCTTCTTTGTAATGCTGGCACCATAGGCATGAACATGGATCAGTTAGAAGAGAAACATCTCCCCAGTTTACCAAATTGCCAATGTTGCTGAAACATGTGTTGATCCTGGGACTGAGATCAAACTTCAAAGGCATGAAACAAGCTCAAAACTTGCTAAATAGCATGTCCAGTTGATTTCTCTCACAATTCAGACAGAATTATACTGTACAGAATGTCTCCAGCTACTGTACCTAGCCTAAATGTGATGAACCCCAGGGCTCCTGTTCCTGCTATGCTCTGCAGAAACTATTTCATTTTCTAATTGACCACAGTTACACATTTTGTCTGTTTTTCATCCTCCGTTCTTCTTTCACTGAATTTCACCCCATTACTTCTTGTTATTGCTCCTTAAACTGCTCCAAACAATTCTTCCACTTATTTTACCATGCAGAAAAAGAATTTTACCATTCAAACATTAAACATTTTGTTTAAATATTGAATGGAACTGTTTTTCTCTTGACTGTTAAGCCAGCTCAAAAGCAGGATTTAAATTGGTTTGCAAATCTCTGACACCAAACTCCTGAACCAGTGATGTCAGAGATCATACCAATTTCCCTGCAACAACAAGCTGACTGTACTATCCCTTTCATGTGGGCTGTTTCTTTATTGTTAGGGCTAGGGTACACCACACGCAAATAGAAAATGATTTTGCAGAGCTTCATTAACACGTTCAGAAGCTTTGTTCTTTTTTTTTTTTTCCAAACAAAACAGTATTACATACATCTTTCTAATCATAATCAGTCACCTGGTGACTTCACAATCTCACTATGATACAGAGATGAGTTTGTTATATGAATATGAGTGTTCTATTGAATTTTTCATCCTGACTGTGAAAATACCCACTAAGACAACTTCCTCACCTTCTTTTAAAACCATTCATAAACATTTAAATACAGGTTAAAGATAAAATTTTCTTTCTTAACCCTTTCATACTGCAGAAGGAATGTTTCATTTGAAACTTCAAATCAAAACAAAGGTTGCCAAAGAGCAATCTTCAAAATCCCCCAAGTTCCTCATTTTGGTTGAGCTGTTTATACCCAAAAACAAGGAATGTCAGTGTGCATGCTTTTTACAACATGGTAGAAATCTTTTCACTTATCTTGTTCTTAGAAGTTGGTGTCAAAGTCTCAAGTCTGCTTCTAATCAGAAGGAAAAAAATCCCCTGATTTAATCTCATATGTAGGTCTTGCAGAAACTGAATCTTAATTCAAGACAGGGCTTCTGGAAGGCTTTATTCTGCTCTGGTTCAGCCAGAGGAAACACTTAAATTGGTTTAAATGGCAGTGCAGTAGATCCCAGGTTAGCTGGGCTGATGCTAGCAGAAAAAGAGCTTGTGAATATTTTTCCCATAGTGGAGCCCTAATACTACTTAATCATATTTAAACTCTGGGATTTGTTAACCCAGAAAATTTTGAAACTGGTTGGCACTCATATGTACATATTTCAATTAAATATAATATAAAACTAATAAATAAAGCGTAACTTTAAGGATAAGATTCTTCAGTCCAATAGTCTGGACAGTAAATTTCAAAACCACTCAATATAATTTCTGCAGCAATATTGGGAACCATACATTGTTAATTATTTGAAAAGTTCTGGAGCATTGGTTTGAGTGGAAAATACTAGCTTTAGGGACTCTGCTGCCAGGGGCAGGTATTATGGATACTTGCTTCATTGTTTGCATTCTTAAACGTTTTCACTAAAAAAAACACCAAAGTTAAGTTCATTTGGGTTTGAGATTTGTTATTTTATTCAGATGATTCAACAACTCACCACAAATCATCTGATTTGAAGCCTGGATAAATCAAGAGATGGTGAACATTGTGCTTTCGGTTGGTAATTCCAGTCTGGCAAAGGTCAGTAATGAAAGAAAGGCATAAATAAATGGCAGAGCTCCAGTATGCCAGAATGCTTTATATAATTCCATTTAAATTATTACAAATGTCATCAGCTCTGTGGTTTGGCAGGCAGAGGAGAAAGACTAGAACACTATGAATAATGGATTTTTTGGATTTTTTAGCTGAACTGAAAAATTGAAACAAAAAAAATTGATTTGTGTCAACACAACATATTTTGTTGACTCAAGACAAAATGTTTTGTTCCATTTCAGGCCAAATGAAATGTTTCATTTGACAAGACAGGAAACATCATTTTTCATTTTCAAGTTACTGTACTAGATCACATCTCTGAAAGCCTCCATCACTTCAAAACAAAAGTTAAAATGGAGCTTACATTGGAAAAAAAAAAGAAATTCTTTAAAGCAAGGTCAGCATGCCAGGATGACTACTTGATGGGCACCAATAGATCTATCTCCCTACCCTTCCCCTGGACTGGACTGCTACCAAACCCCTGGTATGGATGTGCCTGGTGCCTGGGGCTGGCCCTGATACCCCCTACCTGCCCTGCCCCCTGGATGGGGCAGTGGGATGGTCCTGGTTACCACGTGCTGCCCTGCCACCCCGAGGGGAGACCCTGACACTCCTGACACCCACCAGTCCCCATCACCCCTGCAATACTCTGGCATTGACATTTTGTAATTCTTCTCCGCCTCATTTTTGTGTTTTGGAAAAAAACACTTTGTTGATTTCCCCATGAGTACACAGACTGCTGTTTCCTTTTCAAGCAGCTTTGGTGATTTATATTTGATAAGACAATAATAACAAAAAAGCATACTTAGGCCTAGAAAAGATGGAGGTCAGGGTTATATTTTCGAGTTTTCCATTTTGTAAAGCATAGATAAGCCTCATTTATGTATCCACCACACCCAATGACTTTTCTAGAGCCTTATTAAATAATTGCAGAGTGCAGCGAACTCCTTGACTCGAAGTTAGAATGAATGATCAGCACCAGAAGTACGTTTTTACTGAAGACAGAACAGACCCCTAGGAAAAAGCCCCTGAAACATACCATATGTGAATTTCATCTTTTGTCCGAGCACTTTGCTAGTATCTTGGTGACTCCCTTTCCCTGTGGATGTCTCTCCTCTTCTCTGCATGGTCTTCTTCTGTATACTATTTTCAAAGTGGGCACAGTAGAAAGCCATGATAATTCCCTGCTGCTCCCCTGTCTTACACATTTACCACCAGGACCCTCAGTCCTGAGTCCATTACAGTGACATCCAGTTCACCACAAACTCATCCTCATATTTTAAGCTTTTCTTTTTATCTAGCCCTTGAACCTACAGCTAAGGTTTGGTGGTGGATGTTGAAACACTGCACAGGCCATTCAGAGACCCCAGCAGTGCATCTCTGCTCCTCACTAGTGGAGAAGATGAAGGATTACTCCTAAGATATTTCAAAAGGGGTATGATTTTCAAAGAATTAACAGAACAATTGCACTTATCCAGGTAGTGAGGTTGACAGAGTGCAGACGTTGGCATAAAAGAGAAAGTCTATGGAGCTTTTATTTGGCCAGACTGAAAATATGGACCATGATGTCAGATTAAA
>KZ506381.1:142837-223642 GCA_002844005.1 Limosa lapponica baueri
GGGGGTGTTCAAAAGCAGATTTCAACATATTCCTTAGAAAACCTAAAGAAAGAATGGAGGAAAAGGCCTCCAGTAAACCACATCCAAAGCCAACTGAAACAAGGAATAAAATGTCCTATTCCTTACAGTATCAGGAATTAGGTGAAAAAATTTATAATCAGGGGCAGTCTGCACTGGATCTTACAAGCTTTATGGAGTCCTTTGACAACTAATGTGTAGAAATATCTACAGAGGTCTATTATTTTATGACCAAAAAGTGCACAGTTCCCTACAGCACATCCCTTAACCAAGAACCTATTACTAATTAGACATTTCCTACTTTTGTAGGAAGCTTATTTTCAAAATAAGCCCCAATATGTAACTTGTTTGGTTTTTTTTTTTTTTAATATTTACATTATTTGTTGGTCTTTGCTCTAAGAGTTTTTTGACTGTGTGATATCTCATCTTCAGAGAAGATTTGTCTGGGATTTTTTTTGGCTATAAGATAGTGCTACTCAGCCATTCTCTTCAGCAATCAATCTCTTACCACACAATCTCTGCCAACGATTGGACATGTTCTTGGTACATTTGTGTGCATGTGAACAACATTGACCCAGGGCAGGGAAGGAACAATGATCTTGGTATGCTGCTGTTGGCCTATCCTAGCCACCCCCCAGGAAAAGGAAAACCACAGATGCTGCTGCATGGAGGGTTCTTGGCTCAAGTTACATTAAAACAAACTCATCCTTAGAAAAATTCAGTGAAATTTAAAAAATACTATATTTGCTCTCTGAAGATTTTACTTAATATTACTTTAATTTTTGGTGACAGCAGTCTCGTTCTCATGTAGACCTGAGTGCCTGGTTAGTACTGGAAAGTTTGTTTTCGTACAACTGACAAGGATATTTCACCCCAAATAATACACAGCTCTGAAAATCATGAGTTTTCTGCTCCTTTTATCAATCAATAGTTAAAAAGACACAAGACATTCCAATATAATAAACTTAACTTACATTCACATAACACAGCCATAGTCAATACTCTTTATTTTTTAAAAGCTAGCAGATATTGGCATTGGAAAATGAACAATTGGTGAATAATACTGACAGAAAACAAAAAAATAGTTTCCAAACTAATATTTAGAAAGCTCCAGAGATCTATAAGTATAGAAATTCAGCTTCTGTTTCTCTAATTCACCTATTGACAGAACTTTCATGTTTGAAATTCTCACTCCTCTTTATTAAATTATTTAAAAGTGATAATGCACAGAACTTACATCACAATTTTCAAATTTTCTGACTTTACAGTCCCTAATTAACTCTGTACACTGATCTTTGGTAAATAAATATGTATTTCTATTGTGTTGTTCATTATGGAGTGGCAACAGAATGACTGATGCCCTCAAAGACAAGGAGAGCCTGACTGTACTGCTCATTAGATCTTTGTATAAGGCCATGCATACACCCAAATCTGCATACACCCCCCCATTTCTTAAATACATTCATTTTCAGTTATGTTATAATACACTAACATGTACCTCTCGATTTGCCACCAAAAACCTTTTGTAAGATGAATGATTTACTACAGTATACATCAAAACACGCAGACGTCTTACTCTGATTAGATGATCGTTGTAGGTCCCTTCCAACTTCAGGTATCCTATTCTATTCTATTCTATTCTATTCTATTCTATTCTATTCTATAAATGATATGCACAAATGGTGTAAGAGTCTTGTTGTCACTGGGTCTTCCACAGGGTATCACACACAGCATGTCAGCTTGTTTCCTAGGGAGAGCTCCTCTCTACTCAAGTCCTCATACACATCTAGTTGTTTTTGTTTCTTCTGTCTTGGCCACAAGCAGATGGAAATTATAAACACATAGCCTATCAGTCACATGTTATCATGGCACTATCACCACTTCTGACAGGCAACACAGATTTTATCAGTCCTTCTTGACTTTTTTGATCATGATTTTCATTTACTCCTCCATTGTCTTTGGCTAATAGGCAATATGCAGGGTGAGGTGGGGGTTACTAGAAAACAGACACAGGGACAGACCTGAAAATCAGTCATTCTGCATAACCACTGAAAAAGCTCAGATGACGATAACCAAGCCAATTACTGGACTGTGGGTAACAGGTTTTCCTGAGACTTTTATTTGACCTCCAACAAGATTTGAGGTCAGACGTAAAATTCTAATGTTTTTGTTGCTGAATATGGCAACTGCCTCTTCATCAGAACTACTCTCCTATATATCATATATTTGATTTTTGTTTTCAACTGGTTACTTGCTTTCTTTTTTTTTTTTTTTCTTACAATCTCTGATGTATGTATGTAACTTAACGTTCCACCAAAGTCCCCCGTAGCTTCTGTCATTTACACTGACTGCTGCTGGGTAGGGTGCATGCTCCTGTCACACGGACCATGCCCTTTTATCATCCCTTCCCGCAACATGATGGATAAAAGCAACAGTCTCCATCCAATGTCATTTTTGTTTACGGCTTCTGACGGATGCAACCTGCGGTGAAATGCTGCAGCGTTAGCCATGCCCGGGTCAGCGCCACTCGTGTTACAGTGTGATGTGCTCACATTCAGAAGTGAGACCACAACCTAGAGTTTTCACCTTTCTCACATTTGAAAGGAGCCCAAAGCCAGTCTCAAAGACAGGGATACTAACGGCTGTATCTGCTGATCTGCTGCAAGTGGGCAAGCCTAGGCATAAAGCCAGATGCATATTTCAAAGAAATTAAATGAGTGCAGCTGAACTCTTCTCCTCTGAAAGATCAGAGGACAGGCCTAAAAAGACTTCCTTGACTACTGTTATGTTGTACTTTGCACTTGGATGCTTCAGTGATGCCTATTTTGGCTTGTCTTAGGTTTTATTATGACATTCCTCACCAGGGGCCAAGACACTAGTAAGATCTTTTTTTTTTTTTTTTTTTTTAAGCGTATGTTGGCTTTTGCAATAAAACAGCAGGGGGTGAAAGTCTGAAAGTGATGGCAGTCCTCCAGCTGGTTTCTGCATAGCCAGGTTTAAAGAATGGGACCCAGCCTCGCAGGTGGGTCCCTGAGCAAAATCATACGCAGACAATAGGGAAACAACTTTGACGCGGTAACTGCCAGAGGACTACTGCCTGGCCAGTTTTCTCTTCTACCCATCTAATGTCAAGCTTTCTGTCTAATAAACATTTGATATCAACACTGAAAGCCGAATTCATGGAACTTTCTGCACATCCCCAGGTACAGTTTCCCAGTAACTGGAGGATGTTCTAAAGGAGCTATCAAGGATTTGCCCAAGTTTTCTCTTCTTGTTGTTTCTGATTCCTGTAAAAATACACTTGATAGCTAGAAAATTACTCTGCACAGATTATTTTGCAAAATGATAGCTGTAAATATGCAGTATCAGTTATGCAAGTGTTAAAAAAATATTACTGATTCTGGTTCTGGACCCATACACTTGAATGGTAGAAGCAGTCAGCACATCAAGAAAATGGGCTTCTTTTTTTGCCCTTCAACTTAGGTTTGTGTTTCTAGGCATGCCTACAGCTAGGATTGCTATGTGGTGACATCATTACTTTTTGTATATAATTTTCCCACTGAAACAAATTCAGCCCCTGGAAAAGTAAGTACAATTTGGTTGTTTTGTGGCTGTGGTTGTGCACATGCACAACAGCAATTAGGCCTTTCGCCTTCTTCAACATACACAAATTCCTTCCAGTTCCAGTGGTAGTGAAGCATGGACATTTAAGAAGCAGAAGGGCAAAAGCATTCATTCATTACCCAGAAGACATTTGTTTTTATGTCTTTTACAATCAAAAGAGGACTAATATTTCCTGTAAAGTTATTTGTCCTTTGGCGGCAAGGCAAAAAATCCAGTGAATTGCTAGTGTACATGTCTCCTATACCAGTCAACAAGGTATGCTACCAAAAGAGTGGGTGAGCTTTGGTGTCAAATAAGGTACCTTAGGTAATAATTTGAAGTTCAACTGGAAAGCAATGAGATCAATTCACAAGAAAGCACTTTAAATATAAACCTGTCAAATAAAAGGCCATGAAGGCTATGAAAAATATCTATTCTCCCCAAGCAAAGAACTAGATTCCAAAATAGCCATATTGTCTTAAAAAGGTCTAATGGCAGAGCATCCTCAGATAAAGAAGACAGTAAATAAAGTATGTGGAGCTCCTTCACTAGCTAATAAGTTGAAAGTTCAGTTCTTAAACCAACTCAAATGAAATTAAGGACCAGTAAATGAAGTAAAACAAAGAGCTAGGGAACCTGAAGACAAACTTTCTGGGCTTAAGCACATTTTAAAACAAATTAGATTTCCAGAAAGTTCAGCACAGATCAAGAAAAAATCAATAAGGTGGGGGGAAGTGCAAAGACAAAATTGTGTAGTTGAGAGTTCATTTGCTCCTCTTTTCCCAGACTAAACTCCAACATGAGTGTGCTGAGAATGAAGAGTGCTGACCCAGAAATTTGTTCTGGAAATGAAACAGAGGGACTCAGGAAAGATTTTTGAACATGCAGTCCGTTTCTGGGGCTGTGAAGGATAAATCCTCAATAGGGCTTGCTAAGCCTTTTACTGCCATCAGAAACAAAATATTTGAGCCATGAAGAGGAAGAAGGACTCACCCAGCACAGCACCCTGGGTGTGTGGCTGGACTTCTGTGAAAACAGGAGTATGAGGGACTGTTAAAGACAAAAATATCTAGTCTTTGTCCCTGAGAAAGCAAACCCAAATGCCTGTGTCTGTGACTAGTTGGTAACCCTGTAATGAGCATTAAGGAATAGGACAGAGCAATAAAAATAAGAAGACATTATTGGTTTGGCAGCAGTAGGCTTACACTGGCTAAAATGGAGGAAAAAATATCATGAAAATTCAAAATAATTCAATTTTATGCTAAAAGGAGAATAAAAAGGAATTAAGCAGAATGGAGTTGTTTAAGCAGTAGTTTTCTTGAAACTTGATTTCTGATGGCAATTGCCTATGTGGACTCTTTGACACCTAATAAAGAACAATTTCCTAACCTTTTGCTCTAAGGGAGTGCTCTTTCTCTTCTGTCTACTTATCTGTTTCTGAGAAATGTGCCTGCACCTGATGTCTTTGATAACCTCTCTGTTAAAGTCACCCAGTGGGGACAAACAGACATATATATACACAAGGACAGCATGATCACGTTGGCCTTGACTCCCCACAGACACTAAAAAAAGTCTAACCAGCCCTTTCCACAAATATCTAAAAATCACAGGCACCTAGGGCTGTAAATTAAGGTGAAAATAATAAAAGTGTATTCATCCTACAAGTAAGAGCAACAGCTTGCTAAAAATCAGTGAAAAAGAAGAAAGTAATATGATATAGACATTTAATTTTTATCCACAGGCAAGATTTTGAGGGTAATAATCCCCTCCCCTTCCCCTTGCTGGCCAGGCAGCCTGCTGTGGGTAGAGGTCTGTAGGAAGTGCCAGTGGTCCTAATACTGAATTTTGAGCCTCTTCCACAGTGAGGGTGTCTGATTTGCTCCTTTTCCCCATAAAGTGGCCACCTGGGCATGTTTAGTTTGGAGAAGAGGAGGCTGAGGGGAGACCTCACTGCCCTCTACAGCTACCTGAAAGGAGGTTGTAGAGAGGTGGGTGCTGGCCTCTTCTGCCAAGTGAATAATGACAGAACCAGAGGAAATGGTCTGAAGCTGTGGCAGGGGAGGTTTAGATTAGATATCAGGAAGAATGACTTTACTGAGAGAGTAGTCAGGCACTGGAACAGCCTGCCCAGGGAGGTGGAAGAGTCACCATCCCTGGAGGTATCTAAGAAACATGTAGATGTGGCACTTTAGGGTGTGTTATAGTAGCATCTCTAGTGGCTGAGATTGTAGGGTTTTTTTGTGTGTGTGTATGGTTGGACTCTGTGATCTCAGAGGTCCTCTCCAACTGTGACAACTCTGTGGTTCTGTCTATTCTAGGATTGTATTCCCCTGGCTATGGGTAGCTATTTTCCCATGTTTCTGCTCCTGCCTGGTCCCCAGGGACCCCTAGTTCTCTCCTGTGTTTGCCATGAAGCAGTGTGCATCATTGGCTGCAGTTTTAAAAGCTGCATGTTCTGCAAGAGGGCCCTTTGGTCCTTGAGACCATCTCTGGTCTTTGAGATGGGGTCACAGTGAATGTATCTGGCTAAAGGCTGTGTGCAGCATACAAAGACAAGAACACAAAATGCTCACAGGCCTTAACCGACAGTGGGTAGTGAAGACTGTAAGAAGACCAGAAGGCACTGATCAGTCCTCTGCTGCGGGAATCATTCATGTGCAACTTTGAAGGAGTTCAACCAACACTTGTTAATTGGTAGGAACAGGGAGACAAGATTATTATAAGCTATTAGCATTGGTCTCATAAGAAAGAATAAAATTATGGGATATTTTGGGAGTTTCTGAGACGGAATAAGTCTTACTGTTCTATGTCTTAAGGGGTGTATGAGAATGTACAAAGCATTATGGGGCTTTTGGAGGAAAGATTAAAGTTCAAGGAAGCAAAGAATCACGGTGGAACACGGAGGAGTAGCAGTGGGAAAACAGAAAAGAGAGATAAAATGGGTCAATTGGTCACGCCCTGTGCTTGATCACCACATCTCTTATTAGCTTATTAGCTTTTCTTTTGAACTATTTTATGTGTGCATTCCATATACTCTGTATGTGTGTGATCATGGGCAGGTGTGATCTACTAGTGAGCCTGGAGCTGGAATAGGTCTGCGAGATGCTTATGGGGTAGAATGTGGGTTTAGGGGCAAGCTACCAGAGAGACCAGGAACCTAAGACCTGGGCAGTGGAGATACCATGGGTCTGAGAGCTGGTTACTGGAGCCACCGATGTAAGTTTGTGCGTGTATGTATCCATGAGATCCATCTAGTGAATTTTGGGCCTTATTAACTGGTGAGTTAGAGCAAGGTCAGGCCATTTGTGCTGCTCATGTTTGCATGAGTGCTGTTTGTGTTTATGTGGGTGCCTGCAAAGGCACTGTTCTCCTGTCTATGCTGATATGTGGCCATCTATGTCTGTAGAGTGCATGCCCACTGGGAATTTGCACCAACCTTCACCACTGGGTGGATTTGAGAACAGGGGAAAGCAGTAACATCTTATATAGATGACTGGGAAGAGAGCAATTGCTATGTTGATGTGTCACTGGAGTTTACAAAGGACTAAATCCAGACCTGCCCTTGACCTGTTCTAAATAGATAGCCCTCCAAGCTTTCTGAGGGTTTGGGAAACCCTCTCAAGTGCCGCCATGGTATGTTACCAAGCACCACATAGTCATCTGAGAAATATTTGATCATCGGTCATCTAAGTGTTTGGGATCTAACACCTTGGTAGATTGGATATTTTCGTCTTTCACAACACATATATGATGATCATCCCACTGAATAAAGGGTTTCTAAATCCTTTTCTTCTGGTGGTAGTCTTTCAGTAGAAGACCAAAAGCCTTAGGCCTGAGGAGCATAAATAACCATGCAAATTCCAGGCCGTGTAATAGCCTGAAAGGGAACTGTACAATGATCCAAGTTCATATTTTCATCACCCTCTTCCTCATGAAATATGCAACAAGTCATCACAAGCTCAGTCCAGTGTAACCAAGAGGCCTTCCTTAACATTTTCACATTTTGTTGGCAGGAATAGTATTTATTTTTGCATTGCAAAGATCTTCCTTTGGTTTGCTCTATGTGGTGCCAATAGCTGCTTTTTCTCCTCGAGCAGAATGTTGTCCATCTCATAACGCAAGATAGCCTACAGAATTTTGATTGAAAAAATACTGAAAAGTATTGTGAAGAACATGGGGAAAGTAATCTCTGCAAGTCTCAGACCCCTATGCTTGGAGAGGGCCACTTAGTTTCATAGGTAAAAGAATTAGAAAGTCTATGAAATATAAACTCAGGCTGGAGACTTCTACGTGCATGACTCTGCCACCTTGTGTGAGTAATTGCATGTCCATTTTTTCTTTTAGAAGCTGACTAACAAAACAGTAGCCCTCACAGTCTCTCACATTGTGCTCTGTAAATAGCCTGGAAACTTCGTGTCCTTAAAGAGCTGAATAAGGTACATGAGACGATAGCCTCCTCTAAATTCTGTCTTCTTTGGCTTTTCTTTCTACCCTTTCAGCTTGTTCCTGGTGATAACAGATGAGATAAAAAGTGTCCTGGTTTCCTGCATACATTCCTGATAATAAAAATATATCCTTTCCGTGTTTTCTGCTTTTTTATCTTGGGCATGAAACACTAATTTAGTTTTATATTCAAGATATCTCCATGACATTAACTGCATTTCCAGCCATTAGTGAGGCTTTTACACATAGGCTTTCTACCTCTCACACAAAATTACAAGTGGACAATCCATTTTCTTTTTAATAGCAAGGGCTGTTTTATTTGTATAAATGTTTCCCAAACCTATAATATGTTTGGAGCATCTTAAACTTGCACACATGCTAGCTGCACAGAACTGCAACTGAAGTACTGAATCAACTCAAAACTTACATATTCATTGCTTTTATGGACTCCAATCTGACTGCTACTCCTCTGTATTGGATAATAATGGTCTTTGAGCACTGAGAACCTGCCTGTGTTGTTTTTGCAATATCTGTAGTCACCAAGAGCATACCCAATGAGGGGGCATCCCAAAGATGCTGTCTTGTCACTTCCACAATAAATATGTTGTACCAAATCAACATTGCTTGGTGCACAGTCTGTTTCTTACTTGCCAAACCAAACTTGATTTTTTGGCTTCTCATTTTCCTTTTTGGACATTTCCTTGAAGCTTCTCCACAGGGTTACCATGTACGAGTTACTGTGAATTTTACTTTCTGCTCTGACTTACCGTTTCTGTATGGATTAGGGACCCTGTAGCTTGGTTTTGGCTTGACTCAACTTGTTGCTCTTGTCTCTCTTCTTACCCCAGCTGATAAGCTGTCCCTTCTTTGACCCAGCTTTTAATAACTGCCATTCATCAGTTTGCCCCCACACTCTGCAGCCCATTCCCACACTGTACATAGCAGGATTTGTTCAGCTCTTGTTCTAGAAAAGAGACACCAACACTGGCCCCTGTCTGTCACTCCCTTTTTCTTTCTCTTGGTTGATCTTCTGCTGTGGTCACAACACCAAGTAATCAAGACCGTAGACTTTTAAGCCATTTACAAGCATTGGATCCATTCTGCAATTTCATCAGCTGTGAAAATTTTGCCATGAAATTCTGCTCCTAACCTTATCAGACACCTTTTTTAGATACCAAGCTGTGTTCTCCCTTTCTCAGCAGAGTCCTAGTTTCTTTACTTTTAAGCCAATCCTCATACAGTTTTCAGAAGCCTCACAGCGTCAAGGGGGTTCACGTCAGCAGGTCTGCCTCTGACAGTTTAAGGGAAACTGTGGTTATAGCTCTTTATAAACTTCAGTAACGCATATGAAGAGGTGTTGCGTGCTTTAAAACACCTCCACATCCCTGATTGTAGCTTACTGGCAAAACACTCTATAATGGAGGCCTTTTTTTATTATTAGGAGCAAAGTGGTGAACATTATCCTGCTTTAACTGCTTGTTTGAAGGTTATTTTAGAAAACCTTTTAGCCCCAGTGTGCCTGTAGTTTCTGTGGTCTATGCCCCCTGCTAAAACTGCCTTTTAATGGGCAAAAGTATTGCAAAATTCATTCTGCCTATCAAGACACACCACCCAGTAATACTGCTACTGTGAAGATGTTTTTACTGCCATCATTTTGTTTGGAAAAGTGTTGTATACCCACAAAATTTCACTGCCATTGAGTGTCTGCTTCCTGCACAATTTCTGAAGGTACTTTCTTACCTTCTGTAAGGCATAAGCACTACCTCTGTCCAAGCCTCGGTGCCCTCCCTGCTTTTTGTTCGCGTCAACTTTTTGTGTTGTAGCTGCTTCAAAAACTGAATTTATACTATCAAAGATTGGCACCACTCCAGGAACACTGTGAATCCCTTCCAACAGGCAATCCAGCATAGACACAGCTATTATCACCCTGCTAGTTCAATCAGTTTAACTTGTGGCCGAAGAGTCTTTATTAATAAGGTGTCAGGCAGGTTTGAGAGGGGTTGCCTGCCTGGTATCTTCAGACTTGTTTCTTCCCCTCTTTGAACATTGCTGTCCTTTCTTTGAATGACTCTGTCCCAGAAATGAACAAAAATACCTCATAAAGAGAAAAGCTGTATCTTCCTTCTCACCAAAAGCCAAACCCGGCTTTTGAACACGTTAGATGAATGCATGAAGGCTGTAACGGTACTGCATGTAACTGTGACCACAGATCATGGCTGTGGGAAAACCAGACCCAGCAATAGTGGGACCAAAGACACTTCCACCCCAGAAAAGTAGAAAATCAGCAGCTACTATAACGGCGTTTTTCTTTTACTTATCTGTAGTCTCATTTTTCTTCCTGTTGCTGACCTCCTCCTGTGCGCACAGCTCAAGACCAGCATCTGGGCACTCTTGCAGAGCTTTAATAACACAACCATGGCTACAAGCTGTCTTGGTAACAGAAAATTAAAAGTCAGACTGAGGAGCCAGATGGGAAGCGAAACAGGAAGAAATGTCCAGTGTCAGCCAGGTATCACAGCAGTGCCTGCACCACCGATCCATTACTGTGGTGAACACTTTGATCATTTGGGGCTGTGCCAAGCTGATGGTGGCACTGTGGTGACTTGTCTTCCAAGTCCTGAACACCCCTCTCCCCATCTTCCACCCCTAGTGGGAAGCATGATGTCCTCAAGGAAGGGACTCAGGACCCTGAACTGACAGGCAGAACCTGGAAGTGCACAACACCTGACACTCCCAGAGTTACCAGGACTATGAAGGAGGTTGCAAGTCGTTTTCCTGATGAAAACCGAAGCAGACAAAAATGAGGAGGGAGGCAGTGCTGCCTTTCTTAGTCATGGAGAAGCCAGGACAGTGAAGAGGAAGCCTGTTCTGCCTGGGAGGGAACAATGGGGAGTGTGGACCACGGAACTGCAGGTACCACTACCAAATGCAGGTGCTGCTGCTTTGGCCAGGCTCAATGATCAGAATTGGGGAAAAAAAGAGGAAACAGAAGAGCCATGGGAATGTCAGAAGAACAATGTTTTTGACTGTCTACCCTTTCCCATTAAGGCTTACAGGTGTAAGTGGCAGGAATTGAAAAACCTCAGAATCACCTCAGGAAGCCAGCTTGTAATTTGTGTCTGGCTGTGGAATGCCCAAGAGTCTCCCACCCTTGGTGAGCAGGGATTCCCATCTAAGAGCAAGGCTCTGTTGTCCCAGTGCTCAAGCTTAAGGCATTAAGCTTGACACGCCAACTCCCACCCCAACATCTGGCCCCACCTCTGAGAATGAAGTCCCGTTTTCTTTTTCTCTTGGTCTTGGGACAGGAAAGGAAGGTTATCTACACTTCCAACTCATGTCAGTCTTCCCTTATTTTTACTCACTGATATTGTGCCTCAGAGAAGAGATCGCTCTAAGGACTCAATTTAGTCCTTACTGAAGCAATCTCGCTACTAGTCCCAACAAGAACTGCAATGGGAACAAAAAGAAAAAGAGAAAAAAAACCAAGCTCACATGCTGGTGCAACCTCAACCATGAACAATGAACGCCCCACTGGGAATTTCTAAGGAAAAGAAGGAGGTGTTATTGACTGCCTCAGAGCTGCAGCTTCCATGTCAGAAGTATCCGTGCTTTCTCTTACATGCTGGATTGAAACCATCGACAGGGCACTAAAAGATTCTAAGCTGATCTGAAGCTACTGGAAATACAAGTCTTTAATATTCTGGATTTGCAAACACAAATGTTGCTACACATATGTGCAATACAAACACAGAAACAGTGTGCAATTACACACGCAGTGATGTTTGGCTGCTTTTGCTAGCACAGGAAATACCACCCTGTGCTAGAGAAACACCTTTTCTATACCTGGAAATAAAGATAGGGAAGCAGAAGAAACAACATAAGACTGTGTTAAGGGAATGCAGGGAAAAATAAGGGACAGAACATGCTCGGCAACAAAGATACAAGGATGTCTGTTTGCTTTCAGAATCAAGCGGGTAACTGAAGCAAATAGAGGTCCAGTGGGACTAGGCACGAATTCATCTGTTTTCTGCTGTAAAGAGAAATGTACAGAACATGCATGTGTGTTAACTGTGTTTCTTTTAATCTCCTGTACTTACACAGATACACACACGGGGAACCAATTTTGAGAGAGGATGCAAGGAACAGGAGTCTTATTGTTAAAGGCACAGCCAGGAGAAGACCATCTCCATGCTGAAAACCATTCCCTTGTCTCATGCCTCCTTGGGCTTACACTCACACGCTGGGGACTTCCCAGAGCCAACACTCATGAGCTGTGGAGGTGGAGTGTCTCTGTTGGAAATGTGTCCTGACTGAAAAAGCACAATGTTCACTTTGACTTTCCTCTGGATTTCATATCAGCTACTCGCATTAACATGCTTATTTAAAGTCTCAGATGAAGCAATGGAAACCTTACTAATATCATATATTTTCGCTCTTTACAGTAACATGTCCACTGATGGTGACAGGCTCATTGCTACTGCGTTACAGAGGCAAAACGATGACATCTTCCAGAACCCAGAGTAACAGGGAGGTTAATGATTTTACCAAAACAATTTGCTGCAATTTGCATGATTCATAAATGGTAAAACCACAACTGAATTTTCAGGTCATCCCAGAAAACTAGCAATAAGACCCTCATTTCATCAGATCTGTTCAGGATATGGCACAGATAGTAATGGATTATTGGTCTGGATTTAAACTGTCGCTATTACTCTTTTCTTTTAACAAGTTCTCCTATCCAAATTTATATAATCTCGGCATCAGGTACCCTGCTGGTTGAATGGATAAAAAACCCCAATGTTATTAATACATCCAGTAGTTGCTAGAATAGGAGATAAATTAACCCCAGTGGCATTCAGTCCGCGTACTGATCCATGCAATTTATTAAAGTCCAGTAATTTGTACTTTTGCCTGTTTCTCTTACTGCATTGCCAGACCTAACAGCACTGTGTGAAAGCCTAGCTGGAAAACTACAATTGGCAGGGGAGGGATTTGCATATCTCACTTTTATTAATGTCATTGGAAAGTGAACATCCAAATCCCTCACCTTTGCTGAACAGACTCTCCCTTCAGGTAGTTTTTTATAGAACTGTAATTCCTTAAAAAGAAAATTAAAAAGCACAGTGTCTTCAAAATAGCATTTATAGTTCAGAAAGACTCTTTCATTGCTGTATTTTGCGGTTACTGGCACATCTGAAAAAAACCAAAAATACAAATTTTGTCTGTATTTGCCATTGTCATTAATGATATGATGCCTTGAGACTGATTTTAAAAAGAATTCTCTGTTAGTTTATTCTCAGTAAATTGTCTATTCTAAATATCACTTCTGAAAGGCCATCACTGAAAAGAAATCTTCTTCTGAGTCTCGCAAACATTACGTGTCAGATAAAATTAAAAAGAGAAAAAAAGTGCATTGATTTTTAGTTCATCTTTTATTAATTCTTCTTCAAACTAGGTGTCATCCCTTACAGTAAAAGGACAATTTATATTTATTAGATTTGAGTTATATTTATGATATGTTCATGTAGGGCTATTCTTATTTTATACCTGAAAGTATATTGAAATCTTTGGAGACTGGCACAAAGTAACAATTTATCCTGACAGATGTGACCTTATCAAGACTGTAAGGATAATACTTTTCATTTGAATGTTCTACAGCACAGAAGATCTGTTATTGTGGGTTGCAGAGTCTGTTTATTAACTGAAAGCTTTCCTGATGTGTGAGCATATATAAGAATTTAGAAGTACAGTCCAAAGAAAAAGGAATATATTTCAACAAAACTACCATTTGAATACTGAATTTGGGAAGTTTAATTGCAAGGCAGCCCACATGAATATGTATCAGGGCTATGCAATTACAGAGTATAATTCCAACTTCAACAAATATAATCCATCTAATAGTTAAACAGTCTCCTAATTTCGATCTCTTTATTTTGAGCTCAGCAGTGAGAAGACTCCAAATGGACTCTTTTTTAACATTTCCACCTCAGCAATAGTTATCTTAGAACATATTTTCAAAGATATGAATGCAAATTAGTGCCTGAATTCAGTGATTCCTCCTGTTTTTTCTTGCTCCAGCACCAACAAGTTCAGGGGAATGTGTGCCTTGAAAGTTTATCACTAATGAAAATACCTAGTCACAGCGGTACTCCTGGAAACTTCTGGTCACCAAAGAACTAATGGTTACTTGAGCATGAACCAGCTCTCCTGCATCCTTCTTCTTTTGAAGGCCATGTCTCATGAGTTGTTAGGAGTCACCAGACCAAAATGTAAGGGGTATTACAAGTAAAGAACTGAAGCACCAGTTGGAAGTCAGTCACTAGTAGTACAGCCCAGGCTTTGATACCAGGGCCAATACTGTTTAACATCCTCATTAAAGACATGGACAATGGGAAAGATTGCACCTTCAGCAAGTTCACAGATTGTACAAAGCTGGAGAGAAAGTTTGATGGGCCAGAAGAATGCGCTGCCATCCAGAAAGACCTGGACAGGCTGGAAAAATGGTTGACAGGAAGCTCAAAAAAGTGAAGTGCAGAGCTCTGCACCTTCAGAAATAACCCCTGACACCCATACACGTTGGGAAGCAACTTTTCTTGCAGAAAATAACATGTAGGTGCTTGTGTACAGCAATTTGAACATGAACCAGCAATGTGCCTTTGAGGCAAAGAAGTCCCATGGCCTTTTGGGTTGTGTTAGGAGGAATGTTGCCAGAACATTAACAAAAGTGATCATTCCTCTCTACTCAGCCCTGGTGAGACACATCTAAAGTGCTGAGTCCAGTCCTGGGCTCCTCAGCAGAAGAAAGATGTGGCTTACTGGACTCTAGTGAAGGGACATCAAGATAATGAAGGGACAGGAAAGGCTAAGAGTGATGGGACTGTTTAGCATGGAGAAGAGAAGGCTCAGAGGGATCTTATTCATAAATATCTGATGTAGGGCAGTAAAGAGGCAAAGCCAAAAACTCCTCAGTGGTATTCAATGACAAGTTGAGAGGCGATGGGAAAAAAATGAAATACAGGAAAATCCACACAAACACAAACCCCCATTTTTTACCGTGAGAAGGGTCAAGCAGTGAAGCAGGTTGCCAGAGAGGTTGTGGAGTCTGAAGGTATTGAAAACCCAATTGGACATGGTCCCAGTCAACCTGGTATAGGTGACCCTGATCTGAGCAGGTGTTGGAGTGGATGATGTCCAGAGGTGTCTGGCAATCTCAATGATTCCATGATTTTGTGACTCTGCAAAGGCTGAAAATAAGCTTGTTTTTGGAAGAGCTCTGAAGATTTCCAAAAATGCGATACAGCACTTCCGTAGGCATGTATGGGGTAGGGACTTCCTGAGTCATGAGGAAGGAGAAAGACATAAGCCAAAGTGTAATTACTATGAAGTTAACACCTTTCTCCGGTGCAAACCTTATAAGCATTTAGCTACCAGCAGTGATAAATATTCTAAAATCTGAGGATCTGGAGATGGTGGAAGTACACTGTGTTGTTTCTTTTTCACAGTGCTAGAGAGCAGTCAAAAGGCTGAGAAATTCATCACTGCTTTAGAAGGCTTAGGCCTGTTAAGACAGATTCTCAGGTCTGTTAAGACTTACCCACTTCTAACAATAGAGACACATTGTGGTCCTAGATAAAAGGAGGAGGGGATATGAGGAAAATAACAAATAAACAAACAAACAAACAAGCAACCTTTGACTTCTCTTAGAAAATACCTCTGTTTGAGGCAAAGAGGTTTTTAAGTCACAGTTTCTTAGCACTGTGCAAATGTTCTTCTTTAAAATACTGGCTTTAGAAAGCTACCTTATGGACGATTTTTGTTGCCAAATGTAATTGATTTTTCTCTCTTCTGTCAAAACTGTTTTCATGCAATAGGCAAGAAACATAAACTTTATAGCAAATCATTTTTCTAATGATCTTATTAATCCAAACCCATAGCTGTGGGGTTTTTGTTGGTTTTGCTTCTGGGCTTTTTTCTTTAAAATTCACATTTGGGAATGAGTAACAAGAACCCTTCTATTTGTTGCCACTGGCATAGGCCTGCAGAGAGAAAGATAAATATAGCACTGACCTGTTGGGACTTTGTAGCTTATTAGTCTTACTTTTATTTGCAAACAGAAATAGAGAGAGAGAGAAGCAAGGTAAAATGTACATTGTAGTGTGTTCTCAAATAAGCCTGCTCCACTGTCCCATCTGATGTTTCTGGTTGATAGCTGAAAGAAAGATGCAAACTGCATCACAGTTACAACAAAAAGGTATAGTATGCTGTCATATATTCAGTATTAGTTCTTTCCCAACTATTTGATTGCTTGGACAAGTCTGCCTTGGGGGAAAAAAAAAAGAAGAGAAAAGGATGAAGTTAAACCTTAGCAATAAGGTCTGGTCAAACTTTTTCCTTTTTTTTTCCCCTGAGAAAGTCAAAGTACAAAACCAAGTTTGGTAACCATTTATGCATTGTGTCCTCTCTTCCAGCTCCATCTCCTAGTGATTGGTGAGAACTGTCACAGCACAGCTGAGAAATGTTTGGGTTAATTCTCTGTGAGGGTTCCCCCAGTGGAAGCTCCACATGTGTCACCTCCCAGCTCTTCACCCACAGAATGTGGCCAGTGTCATCTGCAGCTGCTGGAACCAGGAGCAAAGTTACAAACTTCCTCAAGGGTACTGCACCAGTCACAAATAAAGCAAAACCAGATGACATAACCCGTCTCAAATTCCTCCTTGCAGAATGCTACTGATCACTCTTCCAAACTGAAGTTAAATCCCTCTGATTTTCCTATGTGTTTGCTGGCATGTTCAACTTCCACCGCCTGTATACCACAAATACCTTGTCACTCCCCAGCAAATTAAACTGCCTGGGTTCGTATTGTCAGCAGCGTTGGCATGTTTTTAGACTGGCTATACCATATGCTGCTTTAGTACTCCAACATCCACAGCTTTGGGAATCAAATCTGCTCAGAGTCAATAAAATGTGTGTTAAAACTACAGCTTTTATTTTATTTACTGGTGATTATTCCCTTACTTGTGAGCAAAAGTGGGGCATTTTTACGGTTTTATTTGTATGCAAACGCCTGTGACTGAGGAAGAAAGTTATTACTCCATCTTTAGATACATTATGCTTAAGCTCCTCAAAGCATAGTAATTATAGCAGTGCTAACAAAGTTGTTTTTCCTTTAGGAAACTAAGTGCTATTCAATTTTTGCAGTTCGGTTTTATTCTATATAAGAGTAAGGGTCCTCTTTGCACAAGGTAAATAATCAAATTCTCCTTATAGAGAGTTTTTGCCTGCTGGGAGAAATGAAACAATTCCTCCTGTTACACCTCTGGACATGTTGTTGGTATAGTCTAGCTGAAGATCCCAACAAAACTAGTATACCAGGCTGCACAGCCTAAGTTTTCACACTGTAACAGCAAAAACACTCTAAGGAGACTGTTCTCACTTAAATTGCAGCCCCTAGCTGCATGTTTACAACTTAAATTAACACTGCTTGGAGTTGCCCAGGTTACACCATCGAGAAGGCACAGGTCCTTAATGAAGACGTCTGTTTTTCCAGAGTTCACTTTCAAAATAGTTATTTCCTCTCCGCTCTCAATTAGGTGATCCCATTTCTCCTGGTTTGAAGGGTTGAGATTTTAGCATTTTTTCCAAGGTCTAAGCAGATTTCCGTGGCACGCAGTATGGTAGTGAGAGCAACAGCCACCATTTGCATTTTCCAGGGGTAACAGAGCTGAACTAAGAAAACCCACTACCAGCAAAAGCCTTGCAAGGAAAAAAATGAGACTAAGCTAGCACTCAAGTTACTCTACAGTCATATGTCTCCCCAGACCATAGGCAGCACATAATTGATGCCTAAACAACATAATGCACACACAAGAGCTATGGAGTAGGAGTAGGCATATACTCACAAATTGCCCAGTGAATTTTTGACAAATTCACTTCTGGAAAGGAGTAACCTGGTTTTTGATTTGTCAACTTGCAGAGGCCAAAGATGACTATTATCAAGAGATGCAGAAAGCCTCCTGAGCATTCAGAAGTTGGATCCACTTCCTTAACCCCAGTAGTTGTCCTTTTACTTGACACTTCAATACAATTCGTGTAACACAGACTTTGCTCTCTTCAAAAAAATGCCATCATTTAGAATAAATAAATTAACAAAAAGCCAAACAAAAAACCAAAACCCAAACAAAACAAAACAAAACAAAACAAAAAAACCAACCAAACATGAAACATGAAAAAGTGTCTGTAATACTCAATAGCATGAAGATCTTTTTTTTTAACTGTAAGTCTGTTGAGCTGTATCCACAAAAGAATATTAAACTTATAATTACATTATTAGTCTGATACTCAGGATACACACACTTGATATTTACTTTCTATCTGATATATTCTTTCTTGTTCTTCTATTAGTAAAACTGTAATATTTCAGTGCCAAAAGAGGCACTGGTTTTATAAAGGTCCATGTACTGGAGATCATTAGATGCCAAAGATACAAGAATGATAGGAACTATATCTAAGATGCATGGCTGTTAATTGGTCTGTACTACTGGTCCTCCTAACATACAAATTCCAGTAAATTATTTTATAAATTGCCTAATAATTACAAGGAGGGTGTTGCCATCAATATACACACCTATACAATCTTTCAGGGTTTATACACTAAAGGAAGCAAAAAAAAAAATTATAAAAATGTTATGATAACAAAGTAAAATGTGATGTGTGATTTAATGAGAGCTCTGCAAAAACCATGCACAGACTAACCAGTTTTCAAATTGTATGTGTTTTTTCAGTTAAACAAGGGATTATCACACTAAAGAAAGACAGATATATAGGCATGGTGAAAAAAACATAGTGAAGACTATAGGAGTAACCCAAAATTATAGCATATTAGCCTAGTGTGAACTAAATTACTGGAAACTATTTTTCGTACATTAAGAAATAATTTGGAATAAGAAAATGCAGTAATCTAATCTTTACCCTTCCATTCTTCTAGAAAAAGCATATAAACTCCCCTCATAACACACTGACAGATAGGAAATATACATCAGTTAGTATGTGTGTGCGACACATTAAATGTATTTACTATACCATGTTCTGTGGGTTGAAGGGCTTTATAAAGAGCTCCGCAGTCTGTGAATGACAATTACGTGGATAGGAAATAATATATCTACAAGCACAACATATCACAGATGAAAAATAAACTAGCTCAAGAGTAAAACTGTAAAAAAATCTCTTTCCCTGCTCACTGTGCTTTTGCAGGGAAAGTCCTTGTTACCAGACTCATTTCCACTTCACTGTATGATTTTCAGGATTGCAACAGGCATTGCCCAGTTGGGAACCTCCTTCCATCATCTCTCAGACACAGCCAGCTGCTCTTTGAACCTCAGCAGCCATCTCTTGTCTTCTCTGTCAGTTACAGATGGTGACACTTTTGCCTTCCTTCCTCCAGTTTCTCTCCTCTGAGGAAGCTTAACAGAAGGACCATCCCTTCTTGCAACACACAATCAACCAGACCTCCTTTTCCTAAAGGAAAAAAGCAGAAACTGACAAGAGACAAGAAAACAGATCCTGTTTGTCACAGGCTGCTAACTGAAGGCAGAGCTAGCCTTGTGATCACACTTCTCTCAGTGTGATCAGGCATCAAGGAGGACTGCAGAGTGCATGTGGTGATGTCCTTAAGGCTGTGCCTAGGAGTCAAAGTCTAAAATGTGAGCTAAATGTCTTACGCATTTTTAAGAGATGCAAGAGGAAAGGGGGTAGAAACTGCCCTCATGAAATGAACTTACATTTGTGTGCAGAAAACAGTTTAATTACGATGTTTCAGGAATGGCACGTGCACTGGATTCATCAAAATTTTGAGGCTGGTTGCTAGCCTCTTACTGAATTCATTAGGTCCAGGATTTTACCGTTGCTACTTTCCCAAAGAAAGGGGAATAGAATAAATAAATATCAATATACTAATTCTTGCTAATGAGTTAATGAAACAGGACACTGCATGCAAACATGAATAAAAACTGTAATGGAAGCAGTGAGAAAGAGAGAATTGCATAACTTATGTATGTTAAAATTACTATGTAATATAATGCTGAAGCCAATGTAATAGTGTAAATGATGAAGTAGCAAAAGCAATGTAACACTGAAAATGTGGGAACTAATCTAATTGTTTTTCCAACTTAAATACACAGAACAGAAAAAAGATACAATCCCCAAATTAGGGAAGCAGTTGTTGTATAAATGATCTTATTCTGTAAATAAAATTTCAGCTCTGTTTCAGTCCAAACTTCTCCATTTTAGATAATTAGCATGAGATTGACACAAAGAGCAAGTAAATTTATATGATATACTCCTAAGGTACAACAAACCCAATCCACTACTAGAAGAAACTTTTAGAGGCAGTTCTAAATTGTGCAGTAATACTGCCAAACAGCTAAAATAAAAATGAAAAAAAAAAAAATAAAAAGAAAGAAGCCAAATCAAGCAGATATGGCATGCAAGCACTCAAGCTAGCTGTGAGTTCAGCTGGTTGTCAAAACATAGTTATACAGCAGCATGAAGTTCTGCTGGTTTTGTTTCTATGAATGCCTAAATACATGTATTTGAGCTGTGCTGGTAGATGGGAGCTCCTTCCTTCTTTTAAAAATTGCTGCCTTCTTGTAAGAACTCATAGTCTGACCAATGTATTGAAAATTCTGTTTCCGAGCTTTAACGGGAAGCACCTATTGACCAACCCAACACAGGCCTGTCTCATAATGGTCTGAGGACCAGATCTTCTGTCACACCTAGGGGTTTACTACGCATAAGCACAGAAATTTCCAAAATGCCTTGGACCCTGGATCATTGCTTTCAACTTTTGATTCCTAATTCCTATTTGTCATCAAGGACATCAGATCCTTTCTCACCTTGCTTCAGGTTTACCTTGTCCCTCAGTCCAGACTCAGCCCACTACTGTGGACATACTGAAGATTACAGCACTTAGCTGAGAGCCTGAAGGACTAACTTCTACAATTCTTAATTTCTCAGAAGGTTCTTACAGTCCTTTTTGTCACACGATATCTTATACGCATGGCATTAGCATAGAACTGGGCAGCAGATACAGAAAAAAACAGATGAAGTTCTATTTATAGCTTTTTTAAACAAAATTTTCTGGGATATAAATTGGGGCAAATCCAGTCAAGGATGAACTCAAAGAATTTACCTAGGGTTCCTCAGCATGTTTTTAAAGCTCTCTTTGGTAGCTAGAATAAGTCATGCATGGAGAAAAAAGTGGACTCATGATTTGAATATTGTTAGGAAAGTGATATGGGTATTGTCAGGAGGAATGAGGGGAGAAGTTTGTGAATTCATGTCCTTTCCCTTTAGTTTATATCACAGCTATTTTCCTTCCATGGTTGGATGCTTAGCAGAGAAGCCTGCAGCCTGAAAGTTTCCTGGACTTTACTCAAGTCTGGTGAGCTTTGAGTAGCCCGACCAGCCAACCATCAAAGAAAGCAAAGTTCTATTAGTCCCCACTTTTTCTAAGTCTTTTTGCAGTGAGACGACTGTACCTGAGATGCACCTGCTACCTGGCTTCTGAACAATCCGTCACCCTTTGTTTAAGGAGAGCAACCTGATTTAGATGGAGTTGTCCAAACCAAGGTTCTGATAAATACTAGGAACCAATAGACATTGTAGCTATCAGGTTAAAAATTATAATTTTTTTGGAGGAACAGAAGGTGATAAAGTGTGATGAAAGAAATTTGGTTACTTTGTAAATCACATTAATAAATAGAGATCTTCAGAAGAATCTCATTCACGTTCATTGTACGTGCCTTTCACACTGGTCCCTTCCACTGGTTCCTGTGTCATTTCAGACACAAACTGTACAGGGCACTCAGTGAGTGACACTGCCCTCCTGATGAGCCATGGAGAGCTTGGGACAACAGATGCCTCTTGATTCTTGTCTTGAAAGCCCAAGGAGTGCCAGGACATGTGATGGTATTCCAGATATCTCGTAGGTACAGGTTGTTTTCAGTCATCTCACCCTCCCGCTTTGTATACATGATTCAACCTGGTGACCGACACATATCTTCCGCACTGTGTAGAAGCAAGAAGAAGACAGAGGAGATGTGGTGCCTTTAGGCTGATGTGCCACATCGTAGACAGATGTGAGGTATAACTACCAGCCTCTTGAAATAAATTCATGAGATTAAGAAAAGAACAGATATGATGTGACAGCATTTCTGTCAAGAGAGTTGATAAAAAGGCCGAGGCTTTGCCACATGAGCACACACCGATTGTTGCTGCAGGCTTCAGGATTTACGAGCAAGCTGAAGCTTTATCAGAGTATGTTAGCCACTTGCATTCAACATGTAAAAATTCTGACCAAAGGAAAAGCCAAATTGTTCTTGAAACTGGGCTAACAACCTGGTATAAATTCAAATCTTTTACCATTCTGTGAGAGTCAGTGAAGTTACAGCATTTTAGAGCATGGAGGTTTCTTCAGCTGAAGAGTCTCAGAACTGAAGTTAAAGAAAAAAGTTGAATTTCAACAAGAAATTATTCCTGCCCATTTTCAGGCATTCGCTGGCACTCAATCTAAGCAGGTTTATTTTGCATGAAGTAACACTCAAGTTCCCAATTTTGTAAAATTCTTGCCATTTTTGAATTTCTGCTGCCAGTGAACTTCAATTATAGGTGAAGACTATGTAAATTAACAAAGTGGGCAAGAGTAGAATACTTAAAATGTATCTTTTCTTACAGCTTATGATTTTGTTGTTCTTTTCCTGGTTTGTGGTGCACTGACTAGCTACCAAGCAACAAACTTATTGCTTCCAGTTCAGTTTCATTAAAACTAATAACTAAAAGCAAATACAGCTGCCTTTTACTATTAGACAGTAAGACACAATCCCAGCTTGCTACTGAAGCTTTTATTTATTCCTGATCCAAAGGGCTCTACATAGCAGGGAGTCTAATAATTGTTGCATACTACAATCCGTAAGAAGGTGAATATTTGCTTATTTGAGATATTCACTGTCTGTTACACTGCTGAAATAGACTGAAGTGTTCAAGAGGTGCAGGAGGAGAGATTATTGTCAAGAAATAATACTCTATGAAATGTCCCTGAACATACTACCTTGCTTCATCCAAACATGCCCAGTCTTGATGGCAAGCAGACGTTGTTTCCATCCTGAGCCTAAGTTGTTATCAAAATTTATGTTTTTCTTCTAATCGGTCTTCTGGGCTGTCTGGAGCCATGGTGTGACACACTGAGCAGGCTCCTCTCCACGTGGGGTTGGCATCAGTGCCCTATGTTGTTTACTTTCCTGTTTCGTTACCTTACTTGGAGGGAAGTGAGCATGATGAAAACTGGCAGTTTGGGAACTACTTTCCATTTCTGCTGTTAATTGCTCAGTTTATTCTGTGAGCAGCTATTTCTTAGGCCAAAGAAGGAATTAGTGAAGTATTTTGGTATCATTTTGCATAATAATTCCTGTCAAAATCTGAGATGCCTCAGCATAAGATGGCTATGTACACACGCAAACACATACAAGATACAAATAAGGCAAGTCTACATGACAGGTCTAATTCAGTCCTTTCTTGAAGTTGGGAAGGAAACACAACCCAGTCTGCATGTCATATAGTTCCCCTGCAGAATATTTAGCAGTGTCTATTATCAGTGAATAGTGTCAATACAATAATACTGCTGCAGCTGTATTTTTGAATGAAAGTATGCCACTCCCAAAACTCCTATAAGGGGGCTACTAATGTTTGGTCTTCATCATGAGACATGGTAACCACAAAGCATAGGAAAGGTCTAAACCAGAAATGGTGGCTTCTTGTGACTTAAAAGCTTTGACTATCTGTAGCTTAGCAGAAAGTGAAAACACAACAGCAGCATGACTAGAAACACTGGAATGCAGATCCCACTATACGGAAGGGTCAAAGTCTGATGGAAGATGACAGAGGAGATGGAATCCCATCACTCCTTTACTCTTCAGTGGCCAGCCAAGACAAACTTATTTAAAACAAAGCTGAAACAGGGCAGTTTCTGGCTGGCTTGTCTTGAGATGTGGCATGTGTGAGCACAGGCACCTCTGTGAAGCAAACTGTGAAACAGGATCAGGCTGCTTATGCTGGTTTCCATCACTGATGCATTTCCTTATGGGGACCACAACATTCCAGGGGAAAAGAGGGATCTTCATGTTTTGTAACTAAAAGGCCAGACTTTGAGCATCCAGTATCCGTAATCAGGCCTCTTTAAGGCATGTCAGGTTGGATAGTAAACTTTAAGGATGCTCAAAATGTGGTATTTCCCTTATGCTACAATTCTGACATTTAACATTTTTCTTTCCTCCCAAATAAGCATATAAAGGCAAAACGTTGACATTTCTGTGAAAGGCTTTATGAAACATTTGCTTTAAAAATTACTGGAATGACTTAATCAGAAGACTGGTATCCCGTCAAACCTTATAAGAATTAAAAGTTATAACTGATATTTTTGGGAAAGAAAATCATTACAGTAGTTGGACAACATCTTGTTAAAATTAATGTATTTCTGTTAAAAATTTGAGGATCAGCATTTTTGATATAGAAATATTATCATATTCTTTTTAGTCAGGAGATCTGATTCATTCTTGAATTTGGAAACCTTTTTCAGTACCTGAAACTTAACTAAACAGAAACAAAGGTGTATTCTCCCTCAACACCTGAAACTATATTTTTCATAGAATCACAGAATTGTCTAGGTTGGAAGGGACCTTTAAGATCATCTAGTCCAACCATCAACCTAACTCTGATAAAAAACCCACATCACTAAATCATGTCACTAAGCACTATGTCAACCCGTCTTTTGAATACCTCCAGGGACGGTGCCTCAACACCTCCCTGGATAGCCCATTCCAATACTTAATTTTTACCCTTTTGGGGTAAAAATTTTTCCTAATATCCAATATGAACCTCCCCTGGTGCAACTTGAGGCCATATTTTTAATTTAATTACTGATTTTTAATCCTTATATACTGCAGGTTTCTTAGGCTCATTCCCTTTCAATACTCTTTTAGACTACTTAGAACAAAGAAGGTGTTTTCTGTGTGGTTTCTCAGTGAGCAGCAACTGGCTCCCTAATGTAAAGTTTCCGGGACACAATCAGTTTTCTGAATTCTCTTAGTGTCAAAATAGTAAAATAAATCAAAACTGATGTAACAAAGCAAGTAAAAAAAAACCCCAAACAACTCAAGCCCAAGAAAAAATATGGCATCTTTCAAGATCATCTGTTCCATAGAGCACAGCATAAGCTGACAGTCTGCGTAACACTATACCTTAGCTGGCAAAAGAACTGAAAAAGCTTTAACAGTCCATATGTATTGGAAGTTGGAGGCAAAGAGTTAGTTGTCCCCATGGGCCTGTGTGTGGAGAAGTCACTGAAAGTAACTGGTCATGAACTGCTGCTTAAGGTCTTTTCCTGGTCTTTTTACTTGTGTTGCACACCATTGTACTTAAAGTAATTAGAGCCAATCAAAGTGTTCAGACTCTTCTAAAACAAACACTCATATATTGAAAAGTGGGGGTTTAGCAAAATTTTTATATTTTATGACTACAGACTTAGGGTTAGCACTTCTGAAATGAGGAAAATGAGAGCTGCTTGTGGTCATAAAAGTGAGAACTATCTGAGTCACAGAGAATAACTAGTCTATCTTAAATGCATAACCCATTCTTTGACTTGACTTATGTTTTACATATCCCCTGCCATGCGGGGCCCGGCCAGTGCAGGCAGCAGCAGGCAGGGAAGCAGAGTTACTGCGCCAGCATCAGGCCAAGTTTTGCTCCAGGAAAGAGTCTCTCTGGCTTTTAGCTCTGGCAAGTGCTTCACACACGTGGTGGTGTACCACAAGGTCTTTATCGGGTGAGCAATGTGCACGTTGTCCTAAAATGTTCAACCAGCCACTTTTAACGATGGACTGCTCCCCAAGGGTCTTATTGCTATAGGTGTTTTTGCAAAAATAACCACATTTGTTCACCCTTCTCTCTTTCACATTTAAACATACAACCAGTGTATTTTAATGCACTAAAACTAGCTTGTTGATTAGGCTAGTAGTTTTGACGGTATTTTAATACCCAGCTGGGTATGATATTTAATTACTGAACAATCCCTTTGATATTGTTAAGCTACTCACAAGGTATCCAATTATAATGGGAAAAATGGCCTGTGGACTTTTCTTCTTTTTTCATGTGTTCTGCAACAGTAGATTCCACAGAATAAATAGATTTCATCTCTGTTTGATTTTAATAACAGTTAATTTTGTTTTTTTTCATTACTTTATTTTTTTTTATTTATTTAGACGAAGTTCGTCTGTATACAGCAAAACATTTAAGCTTGTGGGTGACTGTTAGCATGTGCCCAAGACCCACGCATTTCAACAGGAATTCAGATTACGCTTAAAATCAAAGATTTATGTGAATAGGAATGGAGTGCTGAAATATAGTCTGATTAAGGGCTATGGCTCCTTTAACTAGATGCATATTGTCTGAAAATCAGTTGGTAGGGTATATTTAAAATGTTCTCTACATTTGTGGAAGTTATTCTTCGAGGAGATGTACACAGACACACACGTGCACAAGTGTATGCTCTCTCTCTCTCACACACACACAGAGATATTTACATCTTTGAGTATATATATGCACCTAGAAGAAGAAACCAACATTTATACATATACAGACAAGGAAATGGATCTAATTATATATCTAAGAGTTTCCTATTCTTTTTCTTTACAATTCTTGTGGTTGTTTTGACAAGAAGCTTGAAGAGCAGCACTACTAGCCTGGGAAGGTGCAATAGTAGAAGCTGGTACAGGTACGCAATCCACTGTTTCTATCTTTCATTTTTGCAGAGACTAGCTAAGGAAATTGGAGACTTTCTGTTTCCTTACACATAACATCCTAGCTGCTGAGACTTGTTTATGAGCATAATCAAAACAAAATAACCCCCACCGGCTATTCAATTTGCTACCCCTTTTTTTTTGGTTTGTTTGTTTGTTTGTTTGTTGTTTTGTTTTGGGTTTGTTTTTGTTTTTGTTTTTTTGGTGTGGGTTTTTTGTTTGTTTTTTTTTGTTTGTTTGTTTGATTTGGTTTGATTTGGTTTGGGGTTTTTTGTGTGTTTTTGTTTGTTTGTTTGTTTGTTTGCTTGTTTTTCTCCTTTCACTCCACTCCCATCTGTGATTGGGTTATTTTATGATATGAAAAGAAGTGGTTATTTCAACAGTCTCAGTGGCCTGGCAAAACAGGCAGTATCAAAGTGAAAAATAGACTCGGGACTGAATAAGAGGAATGCAACCTCAACTGGTTTGCCCCAACCAGTTAGTCAGCATAAGGAGTAAGGAGATTTGTGAGGAATACTGTGTATTAGCAGAATTTCTGTTATGGAAATCTTTTGCCTGGAAGTGTTACAGGCACTGTCATTGTCCACACAACAAATTTTCCTAATTTCTTTGACCTTTTCAATAAAGAAAGCATGTATCCAGTAAAGTTATTTGTGAATCAGAAATAAAAATGACATCAAACACATAATGCAACAAAACATCACATTTGGATTCACTGAGCATAAAAAAATGTACATGTATTTGGCTGCAACAGTAATTTCTGTTTAATTTTTCAAGTCCTGTTCTGTTGAGCATATGTGGTCAACAGTATGAACAAAACAAAGGTCTGGGAAAAAGAAATGAGAACTGACCTTAGCTGAAGCCCAGATTTTTAAACACCACTTGCAAATTTTATGTGCAATATTGACTGTCAGACCATTTAATGTATCCATCACTTCTAAAGCTATTCACAAGGAAATTACGTAGATAGCTGATTTTGCAATGTCTTTATCATTCACACTTTTTCAAAATACTGCTTCATTAATAATGGGGTGTTGAGGTCTTGATATTTTTATACGTTTTGGTATTTTGATGGTTTTCTTTCCCAAACTTTAAAGCACACCGTGAGTGGGCCAGAAAGTTGGATTTCTTCTCGTATTTTGAAATGACTGCAGCTTCCAGGTGAACCGTATCTTTCTTGGCAGCTTTCATTCTCATGTAATTTCTGGCATATTTCAGATAAAAGGCAGGGAACTGCTGACTTGCATGGCAGAGCCTCCTCTGTTTTTCCCTGGGGTTAAACACAGAAGTGGCATATCTGTCAGTCCAAACTTCCACATCTAAGCAGAAAAGGAAGTAAATAAATAAAACAATGTTAGAATGGACCTTCTGAGTCCCTTAAACTTGGGTGACCCGACTTAATGGTGTTCCATAGGGTAGTAGTGCCTACTTTGGAGTATCAAATAGAGCAGCTACAGACAGCAATGTAAACAAGAGCCAGGCTGCTTCCTGAAGACATGGCCAATTACGTGGAAAGAACCGTCATAAAAGATCACTAATAATTCAGCCTGAGATTTCCAGTGAATTCACAGAGTTAGGCTTGCAGCATATTTCGAACAGCTCTGAAAACTAAGTGACTTGCTAGCATGTTTCTCCATAAACCTGCAGTAGCACCCAGCACATTCTTAACAATCTCAGGAGAGATTAGGACTCCTTGAGCTGGCAGAAATATGTTTATGAAAAAAAGCTGATGCAGAGCAGAGGTAAAAAGGGAGTGAGCAATACTTTCTCATAGCATTCAAAAATAATCCAGATAGAGCCTAACATTGATTTTGCAGGTGGAACTAAAGCACTGGTAATATTATGTTAATCACTGTCAGGGTTAAAATAACTCTGTCATCATGAATATATTTGAAGGCTGTAGAAACAAGCACAAAAGCCCCTGTCATGGTACAGCAGGAACTAATCTTCTGTGAGAGATTTCTGTCCACTTTCTTTTTGCATGTTCAGACAGGATGCTATCTACCTGTTCTGTGTGGTAGATGATGTCCCTCTTCAGTCACGGAGCAGTGACAGTCTTACTAGGAAGTCTGGAAATATTAACAATCTCTGTAGGATTTCCTCATTGTTTGTTATCCTACTGTGCTCTTTCCCAAGGCATAGCAGAGATTCAGCAATCATTTCATGGATCATGTTAACCACAGGAAAGTACTGCAAGATATTTAAATCTCAATAACTTCCTAGTAAACTATTTCATAATGAGTAGTTCCACATGACTTCTGGCTTTTTAGCAGCAGCTCTCCCCATTAAGCCAAAGGGAGTTTTATTACCAGAGTGAGCTGTATGGACTCATGGTTCATTTCTTTATGAAAAAGTCCACAAATAGCTTGAATCTTTAAAAAAATATATATTATCGACAACATTTACAATCTTTTTTTTTTCCCAAATGGTACCAAAACTCAAAAAGTTGGGACTTGGAAATCATATTCTTAAGCTTTTGCTGAAGTCTTAATGGATATCTCAAATATATGGCATAAAAACTCTGCCAGCAGCAAATGAATACACTATTTAGTAGTCTTTTACAGTCTGTGAGACTGGCTATCCAGGTGAAAGGACTAAAGAAAAGACAATTAATACAGTAGAAAATGAGTAGTGTTATGAAAGTATTTTTGTAGGAACATTTTGTGCTTCTGCTATACCTCTTCATAGATCTCTGTATTTTGTTTCTTACGAATTTAATCAAAATCTTGGAATGAGAAAATGCTCAAACTTGCATACTGGCATATATATTAAAAATCATTTGTCTCTGGAATGAGTCATACGTTCCTGCAGACTCTCTTTTCAGCCCCAAAAGTTACGAAATCTTTCAAAATTTAAATTAGAAGGTGCATGGGTTTGAACTGTACACTGCAAATATGTGAAATATATGACAATTTTTTTTTTGCAAGTCACTACTTGCTCCGACCCCCAGCTATCTGAAGAGGTTTAAGTCCAATAGAAAAAAGAAATGCACAAAAAGCTACCCAAGGTTGCGTTTTCATTGTCTCTTTTCAGTTTTTCTTAAGATCCTGTGCATGCATTTCGTAAGAGGCAATTTCACAACATGCACAGGTTTGCTGTTCTCATATATAACTAAGATTGTCTGTTGTGACATTGGAGAACAAAGTAACATTGATGATCTGTGTGAGAAAGGAAAGTTTGAAAGTGATCACAAATTTCTCGACAAAGCTAAGTATTTTAAAGTCTTGTGCAGTGATCTAGTTTCCATACACTACAAACTGCTTTAGCAAAACTACAGGCTTAGTAATTGTGAAGATATTTAAGCATACATTCCCACCAGCCTGTGAAAATACAATAAATCTGTCAATTTTTCACATCATCCCTCTTCCTCCTCATGGTTATAACTTTCCCGTGCTCACTTGCATATTCCCTTCCTTGTCCAGATTCCTTGTCTTTCTCAAAAGTCCACTTTTGCTGAGATACGTACAGTGAATCAAGATGATTTATATATGACCAGTTATTCTCTTTCTCCCCTATCCATTTTCCAGTCTCTTTAAAATACTTAAAACTGGAACAGAGATCTTTTTTTTTTTTTGCCTGAAAACATTTTGTGCTTAATGGGTTTGGATAAAATATTATCATTTAAATCAAAAGTAGGAGGTTAAAAAAAATCTTCCTACAAGAACAGATCCACAGAAATTTTGCCCAATATGTTGAAAATTTCACTGCATAAAATGAAATTTTCCTGGTTTCAGCTTTTCCTCCACTTCCCCTGTTTTCTCTCTGCGATAGTAGAGGAAAAAAAATCAGGGAAACAAGCAGCAAAAATGGAAATTAAGACAGGGAAAATGAAAATTGTGGAGTCTCATTTTTGGAGTTGTTACAAGATGCAACTGAGAATTATTATTTCTTTTAAATCTATACAATGAAATAATTGCAGTTTGTGAAAAGAATCTTCATCCAACTATTTGTAGATTCTAACGAATAACAGCTCAATAACAATGCCTGGTGGTTTTTAATTGCCATAGAATGAAAGGGGAAGAAATATCTATTCTGCATGTGTCTGGCTGAATGCCTGTACAAAATTCCTTTTAAAGCTGAGATGGAACTATAATGGTGCATTAGAACATCTATGTCTTTCATTTACATCCTCTTAACTATTTTGCAGTATTATAAAAGTTTTGGTGTTTCATATGTTCAAGAATATTCAGTGTTCATATATGTTCACTGCACCAAGGAGGAAATAATTGTGTGAACATCAATGAAATCATGTGTGCATTGTTATGTATCTGTTAGAAATTTTGAGCACTTTATCATGTATCTGCTTAGAAAATGCATGTGCTGACCTTCTCAACCGTATTGTTTACTGTGAAATATCCTACACATTGCTTAATAGACCCTTTTGGGAAAAAGGAGGAAAAAGTATCTTTTTTTATACCTAGAGTACACAGGGCAAAAAGCAAGTGGAATTCAAATGAAGCACCATTCAGGCTAAATATAAGAATATTGTATATGAGGATATACGTAAGAGTACGGTAATTACCTTTTAAAGGTAAGGACAAGGGAGCAGGGCAGCTGACTGCCTGAGATACTTGTTGAGTTGCAACTTGGTTCTTTATAAGTATCTATCACAAAAGCTATAGAGAAAGCAGATGCAGCCAAAGGCAGAGATCAAACGATCTCTTGAGATTCTGCTCAGCCCCAGAATTCAATGAAACAATTACAGAAAGCAAGAATATGCAAATTAAATCAACCACCTAACTTTAAATATTCCCATGGTCTCCATCATACACCCAGCTCTTAACAATATTTGCTGTTTGCTGACATTTGCAATGGTGGGAGGGAGAGTATACAGTCACTTGTTGTTTCATTAAAGCTCTCAGTGAAAGCAAAGAAAGATCTATCATTTTCTCCATTTTAGTATTGTACAATATTTCCTTGCCCATTTAGCTTTTACTGGAAATATTCATCAATATACAGAAACATCCATTAGAATTGGAAACTTCTGTTCTTATTAAGCTATAAAACGTATTAAATAGGATATATTGGTTTGAGAAATCTATATTCACAGTCTTTGAATGACTGATTTCCATTTCCATTTTAGATGCAACAGGCTATTTTTCAACTAATTCTTTGATTTCCCTTTTTATTATTTGCCTTCCTAAGAAGAACCAACAGCTTCTCCACAAATTAGAAAAAGACACATCTTTTTTACTCCCTTTCTTCTTAATGTCTCCTCTCAAGGTTAGCTGGGAATAAAATAATAAAAAAAAGCCTGATTTTGCATTTGCAAGCTTGAGAAAGGATCACTCCCTATTCCAAATTACTCCCTATTCCCAGTAATTGCTACTGCCAAAGAAGCAAGCAAATAAAGAATTGACAGAATTTGACAGCAGAGTGGTCTATGAAGACAGCACATTTTCTTTCAAGTAGTTACAATGCAAACTTAATATCTGGTGTGGCGGAAGGCCAAGATTGCTGAGGATGGAGTTTTGCCCAGCTCTTGAGTATGTCCACTTTCCTCTTCTTTCCCCTTTCCCTGTCCAAATTCCACAAATACTCCCCATGGCAATGACAGAAGCACACCAGTAATACTGGTAGCAGTTTTAAGAACAAAAAACGTTACGAGTAACCAAAGATGCCTTTGCCCAAATAGTTGCAGTAATACTCAGCTTGCTTGATCATTTACCTCAAGAACTCTTATGAGGTAAACTTTTTTCATAAGTTCCTTTAGTCTGGACAGGTATGAGAAGTCTAGAAACACATATTCAGGGGATAAGGGAAAGAAAAGGAATAATATTGCAGCAGAGGAGTACAAGACAGAAATAGTGACCTATTTAATAGTTGCCAAAAATTCCAGTGAAATAATAGTTTGAATTGGGAAAGGGATTGTAATTTTACTGAAAACTTTTATTGAAAAGATTATATGTTCTCAAAGTTAATTTTCACTAATTCTTTTTGCATTTCCGTTGCAATTTTCTGCACAACCTTTCTTCTTTCAAAAGACAAATCTTTCCTTACCAAAACTAGTGTAATCAGCTTTACAGAGGTTTCTGTTTTGTGCTGTTTTAAAGGAGGACTTCAAATACTATATGTAAGAAGAAGGGCTGCCTGTACTCCACTTGCCACCTGAATCACACCAAGCAGAACCTGCCATCTTCATTAAAAGTCAGTTTAGCTAGATTTTCAGGGCAATATGATAGCTTTTAAAAGGTGTTCAATGCGTGAGGCTCCAGGATAAAGGGGTAGCTACCCAAGAACTGCAACAAATGCCATTTTCTCATTTTGGCATTTGTGCATGGTGGCTTTGGTCCCCCAGATGAACAGCCTACAGATGAGAGACAAGTGAATTATATAAAACACATTGTCTGCTACATGTGCCTGCATAGCAATGTGAAGGTAAGATTGCAGCAAACATAAGCTTAGCAACTCTTTCCTTAATATAGAGAACAAGACAATAAAAGTAATGAAAACACCAACACTTTGTATCAACTATCAGCCTACAAAATCCCTGAGGACCCCAAATATGCCCAAATAATCTAGTTTCTGAGTTGTGTCAAAGCCCCTGTTATTCTGCACCTATCGCTATTAACATATCTGGATCAAAGTTTGTGCAGACCATGCAGACATACCTGGACAGCACCAGGATTAGTTTAGTGTCCTGAAATAAATTATCCTCTGAGAACAGCATGGTGCCACACCACCTCGGGTGCACCATAGCACAAAAACACTGTATTCTGCTGAAGCGACACATGGACTATAGGGAAGGGAAAGGACGCAAAGTGGAGAAAGAAGTGTTTCTTGATTCCTCCCCTCTGCCGAAGACACCTTCCAAGGGGAAAAAAAAAGAAAGAAAAAAAAGTATCAAGCAAAAAAAAGAGTAAATACCCTGATGGTGCCACTATTAATTCACAGCTCCATAAAGCAGTAATTCAGCTGACAGACCTCTAGTATGATGCATTTTGCATTTCAACATCAGCTGTTTTCACTGCAGTATTTTGCTGCCTTTTAACACTTCCCCATGGATTTCTGTAGGCTTTAGCATTGCTTCCTTATCTTTTCTAGAGACACACAACTTCAAAAAATCATAAAAGGAAAGAGTGATGGTTTTATGATGTTTTCAGCCTCGATTTCAGTTCAGTAACTATCATAAAAATGACTCACTAAAAATGATTGTGAGTGACAGCTTCCATATTTGTTCTACTTCAATGTTCTTTCATATCTAATTTGCTCAATTTAAAAGCTAGAAGATGCATTTTC
Organism: Limosa lapponica baueri; assembly: GCA_002844005.1. Lineage (NCBI taxonomy): Eukaryota > Metazoa > Chordata > Aves > Charadriiformes > Scolopacidae > Limosa > Limosa lapponica. The sequence continues at coordinate 176,986 of KZ506381.1, forward strand.
CTGTTGCCAGACAGCAAGCTCAGCCAGGGACCTGAAAAATCAAGCTGAGATCTTTTTGCCTCTTAAGTTGTCTGCTGCTACAAATACTTGGCAGCTTGAACTCAACTGACAATTTGGTTGGTGATGTGTAAGGTGGGGTGACACCCAGCTCATTAGTCTGTTCTTCTGGTGAAATTTTTGCACTAGCAAATTGAAGAGATTGGCAGCTATGAAAATGCAGTTTTTATTCTGTTTATCCGAAACCAGTGGCTTCCAATGACAGCTTCCTGTGTGCACTTCTTGGTAATGAGTTTATGCTGACTGGAGAATATAATTTTATTTTGAGTGTTTAGAGGTAAGCAAACCACTGCAGAAGCATGAATAGCATGAAAATACTGACGGTATCACTTGTGCTTGTAGTGGTTCAGTATCATGGCGGCTTTTCGAAGTCAGATGGCTTCCACTCATTTATACCCCACTTCGCTGTTGTTTTCCTGTGAGTGCTGGATGCTTCAGCTCTTTCTACAAGTGTCCAGCATGGGCATTGGTACCAAATGGTCTCCTTTTAACCAGCATAAAAGGAGATGTAATTTCCGTCAGTTCTGACCAACAGGGGATCATCTGGCACATTATTTTTTTGCTGTATATATGATAGGATTATTTTTCGGCCATTTCAGACATGGCTATGAAACTGTTTGTGGTTGGGAGCTTGAAAATTATTTTATAATGGAAGAACAGGCAAAATGTGTGTGTTCCATCAGTTATACCACTAGTTCTGGAGAGTACTTCATGGTGTGCTAGATGTAGAGTTAAAGTGGACTAATTCAGGGACAACATTCAGGTTGGTCCTTCCTTATGGAGAGGGCATCTTGTGTTCCAAGTGCTTAAAAGCGTAAGGAAGGAAGCCAAACAAAGACAGCAATAAACCCTGAAAAGATGCTGAGCCTCCTAAAAGAACATACTTTCTCCATTGATCCAGGGTTCCCAGAATAAATGGATTTGGCTGATAGTCCTGAGATGTACCAAGAATTCACCCTTGGAAGAGCCCAGACACCAGCAGTAACTCTGAGGTCTGTTTAAAGGGTTCAATTAGGCACATCTTTGAAAATATAACATGTTTTCTGCCCAAATATGAGACTTAACCAGTGAGAGTAATTCATGGAAGGAAATTTTTTCTGCTCTGTATTTTTTGTATAGTTCCCTCCAGTACATCTAGTTGTGAAGATTATTTTTATATCTCTGATAAAGCAGAAAAGGTGATAGGATAAATATAAATCTTGGTATGAGCTTATAGAAAGACAAAAAAAGAGCGGAACAGAGTATTTATTTATACCATCATTTTGTCCTAATTATTTTTTTTGCCTATTACAAATTCTTAGACTCTGTTGGTGTAAACAAATGTAATTCTTTTACAATATTATGAAGGACCTGGTTACCTCATTTGAGATTTGCCTTATTAATTTTCTTTTTGAATTTAGCCTTGCCCTTATATCTTGTTGCTGAGTGGGGACAAGGGTAGGAAAAATCATTAACAATTTACCATATACATTGAAATAAACAACAGTATAAACAGCTCTTTACACAGTTGTATAAGAACTGTTTATACAGCCTTTTATGCAATTGTAAAAACACTTTCAATTAAATTAAGGAAAATACATATCCTGACAAAGAAGGTGGAAGTGTGTGAATCACAAGGTGATACTAGATACTTCCAAATGCTTTTCTTCTAAAAAAATCTCATACCCCTAAATATGATTCTTCTATCTTTCTTTGTTTGTCTTGAATAAAATTCATTTCCTAGAAGTATTAAAAGAGGATAACCTTGGTTTGGCTTAGTATGCACCTGAATATACACAAATTTCATCTGCTAATATACAAAATTCATAAATACAGGCAATGCCTCTGTTAAATAAAGTGCGCAGGAAATATGAGATCACTTTTGTCTGATTATATTCTTTGCAAAAGGTCCTTTCACGAGGGTCCAGCACACTTCAGGCCTGTAAATTATTAATGTACCTTGTGTCTCATTAGCTGTATATTATGGAAATTTACCTAAGCTGCTACCTCTAGTTTCATTAAAATAGCAAATGGTTAAAAGGGGGGGAGAAACTTTATTGTGTCTTTGCAATTAAATTGGTTTTGTAAGAATGGTAGAAGCTTACAGTTTTACCATTTCTTTGGCTGTAATTTAAAAGATCCATACGACGTGCAGACTGATGAATAATTCATGCTTCATTTATTAGCCTGGTAACCCTATTGCTGGCCTCATAAAAATGAGGATAATACTTTTTTTTTTCTTTTTCATGAGGCACTGGAGGGCTGTGTGCATACGTATGCATGTACACACACGTCCTGTTTTGTGTGCATGTATCTCAGTGTGTGTTTGTGTATGCACACTCAGATTAAAAATGACGGCTATCTAATGATTTTCACTGTACAGTACATACACAAAACTATGTTGTGGATAGAGGAGTTCACACATACATCAGCAACAAGAAGGACCACAACGCTAAAGCTCATCAGTATGAGACAAGTTTTCTCAGGGGCTGGTATTTTCACACAGGCACTAAGGAACAGCTCAGCACCAGACCATCCTGCTTGAGGCATAAAAGCCACCTACTTATCCTTGCTCACTCTAGCGTAAACATGGGAACAAATCCAACAAATGCCTTCCTGAAAGACAGTGGCCGAAAAAGAAACAGAAGATGGATATTTCTTAGTCCTTCCCCGGGTTATGTGTGCTAAAATTGTGACAATGAGGCAAAAGAAGAATTGCCACGGGAGAAAATTTTCCTGAAAGTTCTTTAATTATTGAAAGCTTTACAAAAATAGTCCTGAGCCAAAATACAAGCTAGTTTCCTCTTATGATGAGAGCAGACAACCTGGTCAACATCCAACTAATATTTTTTCTATCAAAAATGGCAATCTGTCAAAAGAAAAGCCTCTTGTTCAAATAATTCAATTGCAGCAACCTTCTGTTTTGCAAGAAAAATGGAAAAGCATAAATATGATTGAACGGGATGTTTGGAACTTTTATTTTACAGGAAATTTCTCAACCCCACAACTTCATAGCTATTTTTACTCTTTGAAAATAGATTACAAGTGTTGAATCCATGCCATGAGTAAGCCTTTATTTTGCTACATAGATATATATCTAGAGTTAAAATTCCTAATGTGATCTGCCCTAGTATCTACAGAGAGGTAATCAGATAGAGATCCTGAGATACTGTCCTTTTGCTGACCAACCTAAGAGGCTGCAAACTGCTCTCAGAATAGCATGTAGGGCAGGCAGAAAGAGGACAACCCAAAGCAGTTACCCAGGTGTGCTCAACAGAAGAAGACTTTCTGTTGAGAAAGTCTTCTTTCACACCTTCGTGAGTCGGCACGACCATGCTTCACCCCCAAACCATCATTACCTGTCAGTCTGAGGAGAACCTGTTCTTGAATTTCTTCTTGAAAATGAACTTGTTTATGATAGTTTTTTGTTCTTACAGTCACTAAAACACAACTTAAAGAAAAATCTTATTGAAAGCAGTGAAAAATAACTCTCAAAGAAAACATTCAATCCATTATTCTTTTAAAGTTTAGTTCAAAACCTGCATGTTAAAAAAATGGGTTTATTTTATAAGAACAATTGGTCAGCCAGCCTTTGCATCCAAATACAGTAATCACAGTAATTACTGAGCAGAAAAGAAATTGCTTTCTTGTGTCAGCAATAATGCCACCATTGATACCCTTTCTCAAGCCTTGAATCTACTGTGACATCTGTTTTTCATCCCATAATAAATGCATTGTATACAACTATTGTCTTACTTTGCTGCATTCTGTGCTACTAACTTAAAAAAAGATATCAAACTCTGCCTAGGTAAAAAGTTCAAAAGCTGAAGACAGACTGCTGTAGCAGGAGTGATGCTGATGAGCATTAAGTGTACTATCATGATTTTTTGGTAAAAAGGTTGTAGTCCCCACAGCTCTCTTGTAAAACACATGCTCTGATTATGGAGCTGAGATCACCTTGTTAATATACCTGTCCTCCATCCTGCAGACCCATGGACAAACACTTCAGATTTTGCATACCTACCAGCAAATCCTATTCCATGTGACTGGAAAAGTTCCAAACATGAAACCAAGTACATGCTTCAATCCAGTTTTATGAGTACTCTTACCACTTTGGATCACCTCCAGGACATCCTCCCCTCAAACCACACAGTGTTTAACACTGATTCCTAAGGGTGTTCCTCTTCACCTTAGGCAGGCTGAAGCTTTATCTGGTTCTCTATATGGCTGAAGTCTGTGCAGGTGGACCCCAATCAATTTCAAGGCAATGAGCTAAAGTACCAATACCAGCAGAAAGAAGCTGCTGTTTTTCGTTAGTCCTCACCTTTAGCTGTAACATAAGCAGCCATTTGTCCTTCCCCTAAGTCTTACAATTTATGGCCAAGTGCTTCAGAAGCTCTGTCTTAGATGAGAGAAACTCTGATAGCTGGCTAGTGTGGGATTCAAGCCTCTTCTACCAAGCCTATGCTGGGGAAATATGGGCAGGTCTCCACCACTGCCCTGTTGTGAGTGATAAGCCTTTAATCTGTGCTTTAGCTCAAATTTATTTGCTTCTTTGATGTTTGGATGCTTTTTTCTGTATAAAGAAATCAGGTGCATTTGAAGGGTTAGCAAATCTTTTAACACAGCAGAGCTGAGTTTACCGTGTAACATACTGGATACTACAGCACAGTTTGAAAACAAAATTTCTAGGAACTCTTCACATGAAAAAATAACAAGGATTGTTCTGCACTAGATAAAAGCTGCAGGTAAGACAGACCAGTGGTTTTGTGTCAGAAGCAAATCCTATCTATCTAGGTACAGACTTTTACTTGAAGCTCCCTTCACCTACCTTCTAGCTGCCTCTGGGAATTTGTACTGTCCTCTATACTCCCACTGTGAAAGTGTTGTCCCAAAGTACATCAAAAGTGCTGAGTGCTAAAAGAGTCCTAAATGTCTTTAACACCACCAACAGGGAGCTTGATGAATGGTCCCCCCCTCTCTGCTTTGCTGGCCGCTGACCCTTTGGAAGTTTTCATTAAGAGATACCCTATAGCCCAGCTCCATGGTGGATTTCAAGCCTAGGTGGCAGGTTTTTATTTCGCCGTCCTTTCTGGCAGTTATTGTATTTCTTGTGCAGCACTCTGGGACCTTGTCTGAAGGGTGCTGTATAAGTATAGGGATTGGATTGGCTGAGTAATTCTTTTTGACTTCATCAGGCTGTTAATCCTGCATGCCTGTGGTGATAAACCCAGAAAATCCCAGATAATCCTATATAATATTCAGGCAGGGCTGGCAACAGCTATAAATACATATCAAACTGTCAAAAACCATTATCATTTAGACTACTCTGCAGTCCCTTCCAAATTACATTAGAATATCCAGGCTTGACTTCAACTCTTTCCCCTCCACCCCCCTTTTCTTCCCTCTTAATGACAGGGTACTGCCTGTGGCTTAGCTTGCCAGCATAATAATGCACGTTTCCTGCACACCTACCTTTTTACTACAGCACCATGTTTGGTGGTCCTGCTTCCGTATGACTCACAGGCACTGTGAGTAGTTGCAGTTCTGTAGATAAGCAAATAATTTTTGGCAGTTTTCAAGAGTAAAGCATCCCACTGCCAAAAGGCTTCTGTTTACCACACAGAACAAATGTTGTTACTACTGCAATTCCAAAAATGTGTCTTAAATACATTCTTTCATAAAAATGCTGTTGTAGTCTTAATGTCTAATTAGATATATAACAAAAGATTTTTTTTCTTTTGCAATTTTAGCTTGGCTAGTAACCAGAGATAAATAACAGTTTAGCATCTGCATTGCTCCACAGCAACCCTGTGCTGAATAAAATTATAATTATCACTAAACTGTGAGTCTTTCTGATAGGATGAAAAGCTCACCCTCCCTCCAACCTGCCCTCCTGTCCTTCCCCCCTGCCTTACCAGGGGGAAGGAGTCATTGATATAAGAAAGCATGTATCTGGTAAACAGCTTCACCGGTTAATTACACCATTGTAAATCAGGGGTATCTCTGCTTGGATCAGTGGAAAGATCTCCGCAATAAAATGTGATTGTGTAGTACCTAGACTCTGAAAAAGGGTTATATATTTTCCTCAGAAATATATAAGAAGTGCACACTGTCCATGTTTTCTGTGGCTTTTTTTGACTCAAATAGCTATCCAGGGGCTCACGCGGGTAATTACTCAGGCTGATCAGAGAAAAACTGCAACTGAAACGCTACAGACCAGCAGCTCTTGTCAGAGATCAGATCTTGGAACATAGCCGTGTTTTAAAAACATTTGATCCTGTTCTTTCAACTGAACAAAATTCAGATTTTACTCACTTCATAATGGGGATCTTATGTCCTATCTGCTTTCTATCTGGAAACTTTCTGCAGCATGTAGAGAAATATAACAGTGGCTCAATATTTCCTGCCTCCTAACTTGAAGCATTTCTATAGCTCTTGCTTTACTTGCAAGCACCACACTGTCACAGCTGTAACTGCATTTCATGTCTTCATTCTTTCAGCACTGAGCACACTCAATAGGTCACATACTAAAAGAGCCATACTCCTGAACTGGCTAAGGTGAGCCCTAGCTGCAACAAATTCCTGCTGGTGGAGGATCCTCTGGTGGTGGATCTTATCCACCTACATGGAGAGGATCTAAGTCATGGTCAGTCTCTTTCCTTACCTTTCCCCCCAGCCAACTACGATCTCTGTCCTCCTGCTCTTTCGTTTCCTCTGTGGAAAGTTTTACTTTAGCATTGGAGACAAATCAACCAAAACCCGCCAGCTTGCTCTTCTCTTAATTTTCCTGAAAACAGGAATTTAATTGGGTTATGTCCCGATATTTGCAGTTGTATTGCAGCACACTGCAATGCCATGCAGCAGAGCCGACTGAGGTGTAGTGAAATACCTGGGATACTGAGAAGAATATTGTGGGGTTCAGTCTAAATCTTCAGGTACTTCTACACAGCACATGAAAGTATGGACTTGTGTTAATGCACTGATAACAACATGCTCCTCATCACTACCTCCCTGTCTCTCACCACTCTGAAATTACATCTGTGTGGGCAGGCACCAAGGAGGCACCACAGGAACAGCCTGACTTCTTACAGGGAAAAAGCCATAGACCATTTGCATTGGTACTCTGCTGAAGTAAAAACCCTTCCACAATATTTTGTGATGGTGTCTAGTTTGCTCCAAATGGTGCTTCCCCAAATAGGAAGGCAGAGGCACACCTAACTATAGGAGCAATGCATGATGGCAGGGAAGCTAAAGCTAAGATCCTGAGAAACATCATTAATGCCTCTGAACTTACAGGGAACAGCACCGTCTATCAGCACCTCCTGTCTCTATCTGACATAGTCAATGAAGCAAGGAATAAAACACGGCTACAGAGAAGAAAAGCAGAGGTGGCTTCACATTCTATGAGAGCAGAGAGCTGGGGGCTGGATTTGCAGTCTCTGGTCCTGTACAGGGCATGAAATAAGCCTTTTAAAGTTAGGATGTTCTTATCTCAGAATAGCTGGGTTACTCCTGGATGATGGCGTCTCTGAAGAGGCTGTATGAAGAGCGACAATCACTTAAATGCGAATCAAAAGGCAAATTGTCGCTATGCTTGGCTGAAAGTTTTGCAGGTCCCCAGGCTTGCAAGCCTCATATTCATTGGTATTTTTTGAGTCACTGCAGTAAGATGAAGAGAAAGGAGATAAAGTTTTCTGGGAGGACAGAAAGGTTTTCCCTTGCTATATTTATTATTTTGGATATTTTTTGCTCATGTATGTATTGAAGGCAGCGATGTGATTATAAGCAAGGCAATGAGCTGTGTTTATTTTCATTTCACAATTTAGACCTTCTGTTTCTCATGAAGATCAGAGACATGTATATTTGGATTTCTAGCTCTTGGAGCACTGTTAGACATTTTAGATTTAGCTATACAGAGAAAATACATAGAACTTTTCAAAATGCAGAAATTTCGTTTGCATGTTCATTTTAAAGAGTTGTGGTTTTCTGGATTTCTTTTGCAAATATAAATGCATTTTGGACTTTGAGTTCTTAAGCATCTGCCTTTTTTTTAGCTCAACTGTCCCTCATCAAACCCTATAAATAAAGGAGAGGTTATTATTCCCTTCTTACAGTTGGAGAAAACGGGTACAGAGATTGTCTGCCAGAGATTGCACTATATTCCCTCAAGAAGGAAATGATAGCTAGGGAATTACATTTTTTTTGTTACCAAGAACCTGTCAGCAGCCAGTGGCAGTATAGATTAAGTATTGCACATCTTTTTCGCCAGTTCAGAGTCATTCAGTTTCCTATTGGGCCTTTCTACAGAGCGAGCAACTGTTTTCTGAATCAAAAAGATAAACCACATCAGAGTACGCACTCAGACTGATTTCTCTCCGAAGGATTTATATCGTCCTTCTATTAAATGAGAGCAAAACATTTCTATAGATAGTATACAATTCCTTATGTTTATGTAAAAACTTACCATGTTGCTTCTGTTATTGATTTTAGCCCTGGTGTCCTGTAATGGTATATTGCAAAATTCAAGCATATTTTTATCTATCAGAAGCCAAAAACTGTCTCTTTCTCCCTAACCCCACACATACAGAGTGTATTTAACTAATTCACACTGCACTTGTATGGGCTAGGAACTGGAAATAACTCTTACCAAGAGTGTGATATTGACCTGGTGGCAGATTTTGTGTGTGCATACATGAGTGTACTTGACTGTGTAACTGTATCCGTATACACACATGTAAAACTCACAAATTATAAAAATTCACACACAGAGGAAAGTACTCATTGCAATTTATGGCTGATACTGGCAGCTGACAGTGTATGGAGTGCTGCTGTCTATTTCTGGAGAACAAAAGATTAATTTTGGCTTCCTTTGCCAGCCTGTTGCATAGTATATCTGTGCTTGGTAACAGGTGATAGTAGAAAGATATGTCAGTCAGTTCTGAAGCGTAGTCTGCAATAGGCAGATTTTTATTTACTTTCTTTTCCTGTTTCTTTTGTATTTCTTCTACACTTGTTAGTTTTCACAAAAAGATCTCGCTAGCCAGAGCCATAAAGTACGCCAAAAGGTAGCTAGACACAGTATTGTGTGACAATAGACACTGAATGACTGAAAACACGAACAAAAAAGCAATTGTGAGCCAAGGTAAATTCTAGCAAGTCAGCAGCACACGCAGAGACAAAGAAATGCTGATTTTATTCAGTCCCAGTGATAAGATGTCTGCTCAACTTAAAGGAGCAGACTGCCCAGTGGGAAAACCAGCTGAAAAATATGTACAGCAGTCTGAGAGCAAGATAGAGATAAAACCAGTGCAATTCCTCACTTTAAAGTTGTGGAAATACTGCAAACATCCATCCTGTTGCACCCATGAAGTGAAGTAAGTGTCTGAAATTAGTAGCTTGCCAGCACAATTCATAATAGGCATCGCAGATCAACAGGAAAACAGACACTCTTTCTCTCTGTGGGATTGCAGTCTCCTGACCGACATACTAAATGCAGGCAAGAAATTCAAAACTTGGGCTCAACATCTAATACTAGTAAGGCAGCAATATCCATGAAAAATGGGGCCATCCCGCTTGCAAGCCTCTGCTGGAGCAGAGTGACGAGACCAGTGCCACCCACATGCCAAGTGTTCCACCTGCCCGGTGGGTCTCCTGTTCGCAAGCGCTATGGGTGGAAGAGCAAAGTCTCACTGTGCAGTGGGAAGTCCCCTTGGCTGTGGCCGGGATGGGGGAGAACCCCGTGAGGTAACCATGAGGTGGCCAGAGGGTGTCTGTGTCCACGGGAGCTGCAGAGAAGCGCAGGGCCACCCCGCACCCCCTCTCCTGAAGTCACGCTCGTCTTCCACCCCAGCAGCAGCAGCAGAGGGGCATGAAGGAATGTTCCCCAGGAACAAATAGTGGCTGATGACAAATCATTTGCAGATACAATTTCCCATGCCCAGCAGTGCTGCTGTGACATTTGTGCATGACCACCCCTTCCAGAGAAGCATTAGCGAAGGCAACGGGGATTGGATTCATTTCTGCTGTTTTCAGTGAGCAAAGCAAGCCATAGCAGAAGCTGGTTCACCTTGCTTACAGAGGCTGTGGGATTTTTCCCTGTAGACTTAAGTGAACTTACATAAGTAATAAATTTCACTTGACTTAAGGACAGATTGCACTGAGTTTTCTCAGGGAAAGCAGTACAAACATACGTGGAGAACATAAAACATGAAAGGTACCTCCATGTCTCTGGGATTAGTCACAAAAAACTTTGGTCCTCCAGCTCTACAGGGAAAACCAAGCAGTTTAAAGAAATACTTCCTTTTTACATATGTCACTCAGCTTCTTTCTGGTTTTGGTTTGCTTTCATGCATAAACAAGATTTATGAAATCATCCTTTGTCTGTGAATCTTTCCATGATCTTCTTTAGCTTGGTCACCGGTTTCAATCACATTTAACACAGATGTTGAAGGTCATTAAACCCCTACAGGTTTTGCAAAAATAGCTGCCGTGTTGAGATCTGAGAAGCCTTAAGTTCCTCCCATTGAGGGGAAAGGCTAGAGCATGGGCGAGTGCCTCCACATGGAGAGAAACCAGCAAGTGTTCTAGACACTAAAGCCATCTGACCACAACACACAAAACCAAAGTCACACAGGTACTTCTGGCACACAGAGAGCGGCTGCACAGAGATTGTTGTCTCCTTCACAGGTGGAGATAATCCTATAAACTGCAGGAACACCACTGCAGTTTTATCACAGCTCTTGAAGTACTAGGTGTTTTTCTTAACACTCCAAAAAACCCAAATTGGTTGTTTATTCTTTAGTAGCTGCTAAGGGAATAAGGGATTTTTGCCACTGTGATTTTGGGGACACCTCAGAAATGTGACTTGCAGCTAAATTAAAAAAATAATAATTAAAGAGCAAGAAATGCCAGATATGCTTCTTAAAATATCATTTTTAGTTGGTCTCAGCTGGGCTGGGAAGGAGTAGTGGCGATCTACCTTGTGATTTTTGCACACACAGATACTACACATTTAAATTCTTGGTTTAGAGAAACTCACCACTGAATTTTGAGTAATATCAGCTTCTGTACTAATCGTACAGCCTCCCTTTCTCTTTACCACTTGTCAGGTCTCACAAATCTCCGTGCTTCTAAACGTTCACCCTTGGGGCTTTTATGCTTAAACTACACTCAGACAGACTACTCCCAAACCGTCTGCTGCTTCAGCTGATACACAAGAGAATTTTTGAAATCTGTCTCCTCCTGGCACAAAGGCTTTGAGATGTGAATGCCCCAGCTCAGCATCGAGGTCCCTAAAAAGTTACCCTTTACCTATTCACCATACTCACGAAGTGCCATATCATAGAAAGCACAATAACTTTGCAATCCAAAAATCCTTCTGTTTGCTACATCCTAAATAAAACTCCACCCACCTCCCTTCACACCAGTATCCCCACGCACTGTAACACTTGTGGTTTTTAAATAGGATGTGCTTAGAGCTGCTCTATTGTCACCATAATAACATTAATCTAATCAGCTTTTAAATAAGCCAATTATTCTTTACACAGATTAAGCCTAAATATTAATTAAATGATGTAGCTTAGACATGTCTTTTTCTAAGAAACAGTGCAATGCAAATGTTAATGCATCTCAATATGTATTCACAACTGATAGATTTTTTTTTCTGTTGAATCAAATGAATAACTGTAATTTTTCTTCTCTGTCCCCCCTCTTTTTTTTTTTTTTTAAATTAACAACGTAACTCCATAGTCTTTTTTTGGCTGGATACACTGAGCACCTTGGCATTTGACTGAACACTTTAAACAATACCATAAGTAAAAAAAAAAAATATGTTTGTCTTTTACAGAGGTTGCAAGTTCTCTAGTGTTTTGTGTTTGGCATAGAACTTTTGTTCACCATCTCCAGGATTTATTTTCTTCTATCCCACTAATTTATATTCTTATCGTATTCCTACGTTCAGGTTTCTTTAAGATGAGCATATGTTAAGTATTATTGTGCAATAAGTTAAAGTTAAACATTCCCTCTAAAATCTAGAATATTAGGGTAAAAATATTCAACCCATTTGTCCACCTACAGGTATAACCCTGTGCTTTGGAATAACTCAGAAACAGTGAAAATCTATTCTGCAAGTCCCATAAGGGTCTGAGACCACTACAGAGCCAATCACAGGGGTTTCAGTTTTCTAAGTGTTCCTTAGGGTTTCAACTAGATGCATCACAAGACCATGTTTCCTACTCAGAAACTACAGTCATTTTATTTATATGCAGACAAGCACACACACACACATTTGAGAATTAAGTTGGGTTTTTAAATGAAATTTAAAATGCAATTAAATGTAAGCCTCACATTCATGTCGTCTTAACAAAAGAAGAGAAGCTGGGCTCATAGAATAAAGGCAAGTCAAAATCTGAGGTTCTAATAGCAACTCAGCAGGGCACACACAACTAGCACTTCTACGATAATAAGGTCATTAGAAGAGTCATGTAAAAGAAAATACAAAGAAATTCAAATTAAGGAAAAAAGGTGCTAGTATGGAAAAACTTTTGAACTTTGGTGAGTGCCACACTGCATTTTTATCATGTATCTGTGATACTTTTCACATAAGCTGTGACTGAGAACGACAGAGTTTTCACTCTAAAATATTCATCCCAGGGGTACTTTGGCAGCTGTAATGCATCTAAGTATTTTTATTGGTACTTTAAGAGCTGCTAAAGCAGGAAAATGTCACTTTCGACACTTGAAAGGCCAAAGATGAGAGAACTTCTTCAAAAGGTGTAAAAAAATGTTTGAAATCTATAGGTTGAATAGGGCCAAAACTAATAATATTCAATTGAAACTAAGGGGATGTTTTAGAAATTGGAATGAAATCTCCATCATTTCATATGCCACCATAACCCACCAATAGATTACTGATAAATAGAATCAAAAAACACTCTCACTGTCTTCAGGAGTTGTGACAAACAATGTTTTCACAGCGTGTTTAATTACTTGATTTTTTTTTCTCTTGCCTTTTCTAGCAAAAATATATTTTCTTCTTTCCCATGTTGGCCCCTTACGATTAATCAGAAATGCTTCTAGGCTGAAACAACAGCAAAGTAGAGTCGTGCTGACTTCTTTCATTGATCATCTTACCAAAGAAGAAAGGTATTGCTAAAAATTCCTGTTTCTGCTTGATTGGAGGTTAGTCCAGTTGCAGGCGTACCTACATTGCACCCTCCTTGATGGTTGTTTGCTTTTGCTGCAGTTGTTTCTCCGCATAGTTGGATATTCTGGTTGTAGGGAGTTTAGCAAAAGAAGATCTGCATGAAACTAACCAAATCAAGGTATGCAACCACGTATCAAGGCTGACAGGCTGCATTTGGCTCTGGAGTTACTAAGAATTTCAATCCAGGGAAAGCAGAAATCCCTCATTATTTTTACAGTCTGAGGTGGATCTCTAGCAAAGCTTGCACTGTTAACCACAGTGCAGATCCTGTAAGGAAGATGCCCCTTGCACTACGCAGTGCGAACAGTTGGTGTTTGGGTGATAATGGCCTCCTTCATACTTTTTTCAGACCACAATGCTAAAATTACCTCTTCTGACATTATCCTTTCGGGAAGTGTAGCATTGCATTTTTCAGGGAGGGGAACTCCCTGCCATTTCTTATTCCAAAATGAAGCTTTTGAAGGAAGAATATGCTGTAATAAACAGTCAGACCTGAAGGATTTCTCTAAATTCAACACCTAAAGTTGGGGTTGAGTTGAAACAAGACTATCAGCCAACCACTGTAGAAGAGGATATGTGAAACAAACCCCAGGCAAAATCACAAGCTTGTTTTACTTTAGACACAGTGGACATGTGGTTTGGCTAAAACAATAGAGAAGAGGAAAATTAAATAAGCCTGGTGCTCAAGCTCATAATAGGGAAATGTGGGGTTTCGTTTTTCCTGACAATTTTTATTCTACTCTCCATAACAAGAAGATTAGAAAGACTAATGTGTTCATTCTGGGGAAAAACAAACAAACAAACCCCAGAGATGATTCTAGGACTGTAACCCTCTCCTTGATAGTGTTACTTGCTGCTTCTCTTTTGAAAGTAGTTCTAATTTTCTATTTAAGAATATTTAATTTTTAACATTTCATTTTCCATCTCCCCCTTATTTCCTTCATCTTTTATCTACAATTTACCAATTCCACATGAAAAGCAATTTCGCACTGATAAATCACTCGTACGCAGCAATTTTCTCCTGCAGACCTGCAACTGCTCTACAAGGGGAAGTAAGTTTCAGTACTGAGCTTGTGTGAATTACATAGGGGAGAAGCACAGTGTACACCTTATGTAAGCAAGAAATAGAATGAAGGGGTCATTTGTTCCATTTCCTTTCACACCAGGTATTACTTTCTATAGTACTGCTTTCATGTGCTTCAAGCAATAGAGTTCACAAGGGTTTTTTTAGGACATACTGATCATGCAACCCATGTGGTAAACTTACCTTACCTGGCCTTCTGTTCACCCTGCCCTAATATTTTTTTTCCTTTTAGTGTGTGAAATAACAGTTCTTCATTACCGGTGCTTATCCTTTTATCTATGTAGAGGTCACTCTCTCTTCCATTAAGGAAATACATGTTTTGTGAAGTTCACATCTTATCTACACGACTCTTTCAGCGTGTGTTTGCAAGTCATGATGCAGAGACGAAAGGGGACATGCAATCACAGGCTGGTAAACATGGTTGGGGGCATCTGCTCACATCTATTGGGTGTAAACCTAAAATGCATGTGTACTTTTTGAATATTTGGTCTTTGATATCTCCCCAGAGGTCAATATTGTCCAGACTCTCCCACTTTCATTGATCTTCTGAGTGCTTTTTCTCAGCAGTCCCTTTCTAAGTGAGACAGAATATAGTTTCAGGGAAAGGATATGGTAAGAATAGCCACGCTGCAGCCAGAAAGAGGAGGACAATGACTCACTGCTCTGTGAAGTGCCATTTCTCCCACAGGCAAGAGTTTAGGAACTGACACATTATTTCAGCATCATTCTCCTCCAAAATCTGTCAGGTATGACTTGAAGGAATCATATGTAACAGCGCCTTTTGCCCCTTACATCCATGGAAGAGTTAGAAATCCTAACTACAAGTTAGTTTACTGCTCCGTTCGCAGGTCTGCGCCCCCAAGTGCAGAATAGACCTCTGATCTGTTTCCCCCTCTGAGCTTTAACTTGCACATCATTTCCCCACCTGCAAAGACCCAGCCTCAGCAGGAGAAATGCTTTGCCCTTCTATACAAATTCTGCAGCTCTTTGCATTTGGCTCCCCTGTAATAGACTGCTGAATGTGTCAGTTATCACCAGCAGATTTTGGGGGTTACAGTGCCAGTGACACCTAAGTAGAGGTGACTGGAGAACATCTTTTCACTGACAAAGACAACTCTTAATGTCTTCCTATTATATTACCAAATCCTTGAACATCAAACAATTCTGATAAAACTTGTGTTTTTTCTATAGAAGGTAAAACTGTTAACTGTGACAACATAGCAGCTGTGGCTGTTTTGCCTAGGAAACATTTTACCAATAAGGAAAGTTCCTTGTACATATCCAAGACCATCTTTCACTGTCAGTTCAAAAGATTCAGAAGTTTGTTTTGGATCAGACCCATAATAAAGGTTTTCATTCATTACATTTATTGGAGCCTGTTGTGATTAAGTGAATCAGTGACCAAAAGAACCCATAAAGATTAAAATTCTGACATTAAAAAAGTACTCTTGCATTGTAGCAGAAGGGCATGGGCAAACACAAACTAATTATTAGCCTGACATTTAATTTGAAACAGGGAAAATGCCACAATGATTGAAGTTTATTTACCAAAGATGAAGGGAGAAAAATGTGCATGGAGACTAGCTTTTAAAATTTGAAAAATAGTCTGTTTGTTATTTAATATAGGAATAAAACAAAACATTTTGAACTTTTGTCACAAAGTACAACCAAGTCATGTCTTTCTATAGCAGGGATGCCTAGAGTGTGCACGATGGACATTCAAGCCTTTCCTTTACTCATTTAATCAGAGAGCTGCTCAGTCCTGTCCACTGTGTCCAAGACAGGGCAGGTACCTCGAACATGCATTTATGATGGGAGATCACATCAGGGTCCTAAAATCCATGTAGGCTTATTGGCTGGTTCTGAGTGTTTAATGGCTATACCTACTCAAATAAATTAGATGGAATTTATGTCAACCAACTATAAATTTCAGCCACTTTTATTGCTTAGATTAGACAACATTAAAAATCTTTCTGGTCAAAATTTGGCCAGTATACTTCTGCAGAGCATTTCAGCCTCAGAGGAAAAACATATTTTGCTGCATTATCACATAATGGCCAAGGACTATAGAGTTTCTTCCTCAAGTCCTATTTTGGCCACTAGGCAAACAATAAACCAATTTGCTCACATTGCAGCTTTGATTTCCTTCTCAGTTTTTTTTTTTCTCATCAATTAAGACAATTTATATAATCAGGACATGGATTTTTGTCTTCATGAGAAATGTTACGTACCCTTTGAACTCATCCAGCTGCTCCATGGGATACACTTTTCTGAAGTCACTCAAGGCTATTATTGTAATCTCCCATCATATTTTCTGAGAGATGAACACATAGTACCTGCTAATTGACAGAATTGGCTTTTGAGAAGTCAGAATGGCTTTTGTTATGGTGTATCAAATGATGCTTAATTCTCTTTCTGTTTGTCTCAGTGTTGACCTTGGACTGAACTTCCTGATTTCTGAACTGTTTAATAATCAATCGTATTTCACTCCTTCATCTGCTCCAGTTTTTATATACCAGAGACCATTAATCACATTAATCCTGCACTCTACAGACCTTCTGCGAGGGCACAATTTGTATGAATTTGTTTCATCTGTAGATGTCTGATGTGGATTGGAGTGGACTCACCGCTTCTGATTTGACCTCACACGATTTATCTATATCCACTGGCCAGCCCATAATAAATGGCTGTTGTCAGTAAAATAGGCCATGGTCCTTGAGCTGTCCATGCTTTGAGTATTAACCCAGTGGAGAAAGACATCTCTTTCTTCAGTGAAACACTGCTCTGGTATTGAAGAGGGGAGCAGGAAAGCTTGGTCAAGCTCTGCCTACTGTTGGTGGCTGCCCAAAGCATACCCCCGAGAGCATCATTTCTCTGCAGCACCTCTGCTGCTGCCCCACACTGCTGCCCAAGCAAGCTTCACCCCTTGCTGCAGAGCAAACCTCAGCTCCTGTGGGCCTTCCCATGGCACTGAGATTTGCTGGCAACCCTGTTCATATGCTGTCCTGGGCTGCCTCATTCCTCTCACCAGGTAAGTGCCCATTTAGGTGCTGACGTTAGTCCCTTCTGTAAGAGGACAAGACAGGAAGATGGTTAGGCTTCTTCACCTAGCAAGTGTGCCAGACTGTATGATTAAACCACAAGGAAATAGCTTTGCCCTGGGAAATATACCATTTGTTCAGGATTATTTTCTCCATTCAGCTTACTGAAGGACACGCAGTAAACTTGGTAAGACTTTGCAATACTGTGTACCTCAGTCTCCTGAAGTGTCCAAATTTAAGCAAGTAAGCACAGGTGACTTTATTTTCTGAGGAGGTAGACGTCTTTGTTCCCATTAACGTCACCTGTTACTGCATTTTCGAAGACACGCAGTTATACAACAGCTTTGTACCTTTTTTGGTGTAAAGAAAAACAACTTTCCTGTCCCCAGTGACCCTGTGTACAAGTAAGAAATTACTAACCTAACTGCATGATCTGACTTTGGTGGGAGCTGGGGTCATGAAGTTCCACATCCAGAGATTTAAGTGTTTTCATTTTTATGCATGTGCATCTGAAACTTTTGTTCATACATTGTGATCTGAAAGGTGTCATGTTAAACGTAGTCAAATGCGTCACAGGTAAATAATATAATTTTAAAACCCCACAATATATCACCTTTATATTCACCAGTTTTCCTAATATATTATATTCCACCTTGGTCTACTACATCTTCCTCACCACCAACAAAAAAGAGAAAAAAATAAACACAGATATTCATGGAAGTGCAACAAGCTCAATGCAGAACCTTGAGGGGATGTTAGATATAAGCAGCAGTGTATGTGGAGGGAAGATGATTAGAGCAGATATGGTCAGGATGTGAAATAAAGGACGACACAGGGAAAGCTAACTATGTTTTACTGCTTTCCTGAAACACCCAGTGAAATTGCATTCGCAATGGAAAGCCAAGTGCTGGAGGCTCGTTGGTAATGCCTCAGCTCCCTCTGGCTAGGTGTTCTGCAAGTCGACATTTAGAGACTTTGTCATAGTCCAAAGTATAACTAATCTTTCAACAGAGCAAATGCCCTGAGGGCTGAGGTAAAACAAAGAGCTTAGTCCTTCCCAAGAAAAAGTAACGGTGCTAGAGGAAACAGAAAATGAAGCTGGTTTCATTAGAAAGAATTCCATATTACATCAAAAAGAGGCCCCTGAGTTGTGATATTTGTTCTCAAACTTAAGGAAAAGACAGTAGTCTTGGATTCCTCTTACCATCAGTCCCAGGTAGCTGTGAGGAGCGCGTGCGGAAGAGATTGCTAATTAAAAGAACACATCTGAGAGGAAAAGTAAGGCAAATAGTCACCACCCAGGTCTCCCTGCTCACCTTACACCCTTAGACCTGACTAAGCCTTGTTTATGGCTACTTTGGGGTAGAGGTGGGCTACTGGATGGGTGATCCATTAACCACGTGAGGTTAAGGGGGTTTCTGGACAAATTTTTTGGGTGGCATGGCAAGGACCGCACCCTGAGCACAAGTACACTGCCCAGCTGTCACTTTTACCTCTTTCTCCCATCCCCTGTTGCCAGGAGCTCACCCTGACGGCAGATTAAAGGCAAAACAGGGCTTAGTATACAGCCTATATCATGCCACAGTTTTGTGCTCACTGGCTCTCTGAATTCATCTAATCAACATACAGCAATTTTCCGTGCAAAAAAACTTCAAACCTCCACACTCATATCACTGTCAAAGGCTCATTCTTATCTCAGCCATAGAATTTTACATTACCACATCTGTCCTCATTATAAATGGTAAGCCCTCCTGAACAGTACTATGTTCCTGTTGTGTTTATGATTATTATTTTAAGCTACTTGTTAATAAAATGTGTCCCTTCCACACATTTGCCTTGCTGCAGCTATGCTTACAAAATATTTCTTCTCTATTTCTTTTTGAGAAAAATTAAATCAGACTAAAGTTTAAGAAACATTTTAATAATAGGCCACATGGGTATCAACCAGGTAATAACAGAAACCTGCAAATGTCGAAAGTTAATAATCTAAATGTCTGCAGGACATTAAGGTACCTAAAATAATACAATTTATTAAAATGAAACAGAAACTAAAGACACTTGGGAAAAAATAATAATTATATGGCATTACAAACTACCCATTGGCTGGATTGTTTACATTTTGACGTGTTTAAACTTTGATAACATGACGACTTATTGATAACAAGATTTTACTGATTTGGACAGATACACATGAGAAATCTTCCTCTCCCATCAGACAAAAGAAAGAACTTGCCAAGCAGGAAAGTGGGTGATAAAAGCATTGTTTTGCTTGTATTCATTCTGCCTATATTTCGAGAACTGTGAGGAAGGAGATTATTAAAGGTCTCTTGTTTTTAAGCAGGATTTTTAAAGGAGATTTTAAAGGTCCTCTCTTCTGAGAAAAAAATTAGCCATTTATGACATACGTGTACATCCTTCCAGGAAGGAAATTAATCCCTTGAATGGCATTTGTCATAAATCAAGGTGTATGATGTGTGCAGAGTCAAACCAAATTGTTTTTTATGTAGCAAAAGTCTGTAGCAATGATATTAATTCCTCTGGAGCTATGGAAGTTTTACACAACAACGAACAATGAAGGTTCAGTAAGTCCATCAATCAAACCACTTATGGCCCATATTATGGATTTCCTAAAACTTTGCTCCTTCTCTGGAGTTTTGTAAACAATAAATTATTTTGGAGCACCTGCTTGGCGCTCTGAAATTTCAGATTCATTTCTGGGTATGAATGCTTTCACCCTGCCCCACTGAGAGGGATGAGATTTCAGCTGTGTAAAGCTGCTGTCAGCACAGCTATGCTCTGTGTTCCTCCCTTGTGCAAATAACAGTGATGTGCTGAGGCATCAGTAATTCCCTGTTTCAGATATCCATCCACAGGGGATGTTCTGCACACACACACATCTCTCTCTGGATTCCATGTAATGGGATGGCTCCATTTCTTTAACATACCACATCTTGAGACTGATAAGTCACAAATGCTATTTCACTTTTCACTGTAGTATAGTATATGCAATGATAGAAAAATAACATTGTTCAAAATACATATCCCTTTGCGATCTCATTCCTGCACCACACCTACCCACTATACTCAGTATTGTCTTGTGGTTAAAAAATGGAAAACTGAGTATTTCACACAGATAATCAAATAATCATATAGTACTTTTGCAAACTGGAGCTTAATCATAAATCATAAGAAATCCATAATGCAGCTATCACATGGGAGTTAATTTCAGAACAGACTTTAAGCAAGTCCTTCCATAATATGATTAAGTGATCACATTTCATTTCAAAGGTCTTATCTACCATTCAAAACATGAACATATTGCAGGCTCTTTGAACTAATGGCCTCTCTAGTTCACTTAGCATCTTTTTGAATAAAAATGTATTAGATTTTCTGTAACTGTTCATAAAAACACCAGTTCTGCACAGTAGGAAGGTAAGTAGATACTAAAATATTTTGCAGTGTAACTTCAGATAAGTATGTATCTGAAAAGTTCTACACACTAGGTCAGTGATGAGGAAAAGAAACTAAAATGAAAGAATAGCCACAGAAAGCTGAAATCAAGGAAGAGATAAGGAGAAAACTTGTATCCTTGCATCATCTGTATTGTTGTGTGCAAGATTCAATTAAGGTGAAGTACATCCTGGTTAGGTGAGTAGAAGTGGTACCAAACTTCTTTTAATGCCACCAGCATAGTTTTTATGTACCCACTGTAAATATTTTTGATCAGCAAGTCAAAGTCCAGTACTGACATTCAACTAGGGACAAGGTGCTCCATTTGCACTTTTCAGAAGTAAGAAACATATATACATTACCAGCAGGTGGCCCAGCTTCAAGCAACAGCTGAGGAGAGGCCCCAAAAAGAAAACATTCATTGACAGGGCTACCTAGAAGACAGCAACTACAGAAGCAGAAAGCAGGATACCCTTTAACACAACAACAACAAAAGCCAGGGAGATATTGGCTAAGAAGCAGGCAGTATTCAACAATGTTGAAGAACACCACCTGCATGGACCATGTATCTTGCAGCCTGTGTTCTCTGTTGTCAATTGCACATTTAAACTGACCACAGTGGGCACCAAATCAGAGTGCCTGCAGCGCTGCCTGCAAAATCAAGGCACATTTTCTTCCCAGAGCGCAGGCTGTGTGACAGCAGAACAGAGGCTGGTAGATAAAACATGTATCTTTCAGAAAATTCCTGCTGCCAGAAGGAATTTCACTACTGAGTGACACTCTGCCAGATACAAAGGCAGGGGAAAGAGGAAAAAAGTTTTCAGTTTGTATAACGTTAGACAAAAAAGCGAAAACATGTTTTCTCTGTTCCTCAGTTCTCTAGATTGGGGAGTCTAATTTACATCCAGTAGTTTTTGCCCAGCCTGCCAGACACAAAACCCCACGGCCTTTTGTCCATTTTGTAGTTGCAAAAAAATCTGTAATACAGGGAATGCAGGTCATCCTCAAGTTCTGCATCCCATGACTTCACTCCTTTCCTTTTGCATAATGTTAATATTTTTTCTTTTTTTCCTTCTTCACAGAAACATCCTGAAAAATTCTGCCCCCAGCCTGCACTGCTCCCTGGCAGAGAGTAATGGGATGGACCCTGGCTACCAGGTCATGCTCACCTCTTGGTGGCACCATAATCTGAAAAAAAGCTGTATAACTAAAACAGGCATCATCATTGTCTACAGATAATTTTGTAATAATTTCTGCATATGGTCATGGTGAGTTTGGGGCAAGAAGTGTGAGCTCCAGGATGACAGTGGCCTTACATATTTTTATCCCCATCTGTTGGAAGACAAAGACATTTTCAGTTCCTCGCCTGCCATTGCTCTACATCCTCCACACATTATGAACAAATTCCAACAGTTGGCTTTTATTTCACTGCTGGAAATTGCTGAGTTCTTCTGGAATTTCAAAGACAGAACCTCAGGTTATGAGGAAATTTATATATTTAAGCAAACAAGCATAGATGACAAAAGCCTCTTAGCTCAGTGGAATTGTGAACATCCTAATTTTTAAACAATGAATAAAAACAACTGAGAACACTAGTGCTATTACATAGATGTGTACGTGTAACATAGATATTATAGCGCAGTGTTATTTCCCCTCCTAACCTTTTGGCCCGGTGTGCAAATCTATTCTTTCTGTTTAGGAGGAAAGGCTCTTTCTCTTTAAAAGAGATGATGAACTTATTATAATTACTCATCTCTTTTTAGGGGAAGTCCATGCAGCAGGTAGAGTCTCACAGATCTGAATTATTGATCACGCTCTGCTGGGCTCCAATCACGAATGGAGTGATGCACTCCACTTGTAGAGAGAAGCAGCAACACATTTATTGATATAAAATAGGGATTTGACAAAGTTTCATAGTAAATTTGACAGTGCTTTAACCAGATTCAGTGGCAAGGCACACTTGGTTATTCACTGCATGGAGGTCAGGGTCAGACAGAACTGTCCAGGAGACCCTCCTTTTGAGTCATGACGTTCAGAAAGGACTCCCTTGTTTTCTAAACTCCTTCTCAGAGAGGAGGGTGGGTGCAGCTGATCCAATCATAGTCTCAAGCTTGGTAAACAGTTTAGGTCTAAAGAATTATATATGAGCAATCAATCCTTTATATCACTTAGCTAAGATTTCAAAGTTTAGCATGCTTTTAGTCACTTACCAAGGATCTGTTGTGGCAGGGAATCATTGAACCTTAAGAAGTAACCTTCAGAGGTTGGGGGCCAAGGGGAGCATGCAATCACAGCTGCCCAGCTCCTTGGAAGAAACTGAGGTTGGGGCCCTTCGCATCCAGGAAACTGTGTGAAATTTGGAGACAGTAATATCTCCAATGACTCATCTGCATATTCGGAAAATCCAAGTAAGATTTATGTGCACATTTCGTGATGTTAAGAGCTGATTTCATTCTTTTTCCTGATGCTCCCTGAAGTTTTCTTTCCACTCTAACTGTGAGAAGCAATTCAGGCAAGCAGTTTTACTCATTTAGGCAGTAATTATTCAGAAATTTCACAGCATTTATGTTCATTTCATGCAATCTTACACAAACACCTGCTAGTACACACTGTTCAGGGTCACTCTGACATTGTATAAGCTCTCAAATAGAAAAACAAACCCAAATCAACAGCTCCTAGTGGGAAAGGCTCCATAGTCACTTCAAAACTCTCCGCTGTGCAGAGCTGGCACAGAAATAAAGCAGGCCTTCTTAGACAAGCAATTAATGTTTCATAATATCTGGGAGTACGTTTTCAGCCATCAGATGTTCATAGCCCTTCTCAGAGAGGAAGACAAATTGTCTTTTCCCCAAGACGCAACACTTCTATCTATAGCTCAGCTGACTCAGAGTGTCTTACATAAATTCTAGTTTAGACAGGCTAGTCAAACAATACATGGATTCAAAATTTGTATCAGAGTTATATGACACAGGTTTGGGTTTTGGGGGGAGGGTTGTGTGATTTGTCTGTTTGCTTGCTTGCATGTTTTATCACAGTAAAGTAGGTATTATCAAGGGTTTTGAAATAATTTTCTTTCTTGACTTGGACTAGCAAATCATGTCCAAGGATGGATCCCCATTCTGCACTGCAGTGCAAAACATCAGCAGCCAACCTATTTTCCACCCATGCTCCATCTGAGATCAGCCATGTTTTGTGCTACTAAATGTCCCTCAAAGACAGCACTGGCCCAGCTTAGGGTCCATATCACACCTGAGCCAGACTGTGCTCACACCTCCTGTGGTGGCTTGACCCTGGCCAGCAACTAAGCATCCATCCAGTCACTTATTCACTCTCCCCTACCTCCCTAGCAGGGCGGTGGAGAGAATCAGAAAAACTTGTGGGTTGAAGTCAAGGCAGTTTAATAAGTGAAGGAAGAGAAAAAACCCAAACAAGCAAGTGATGCAAAAAGCAATGACTCACCCCCTCCCACAAGCAGACTAATGCCCAGCCCAGTCCCTGAGCAACAGGTAACGTGGAAAGATCCACACGACCCCCACCAGCATTTATTGCTGAGCATGATGTTTTGTGATGTAGAATACACCTTTGGTCAATTTGGGTCAGCTGTCAGATTGTGTCCACTCCCAGCCTCTTGCCCACCCATAGCCTACTTGCTAGGGGAATCAGAGTGAGAAACAGAGAAACTTTGACACTGTGCACGTACAGTTCAGCAACAGATAAAACATTGGTATGTTATCAGCAATGTTTTAGTCACAAATCTGAAACACAGTGCTATACAGGATCCTATGAAGAAAATTAACTCCACCTAAGCCAGATCCAGCACACCTGCTCCACGTCAGTGATAAAGAAACCACTTGCATGGAGATATCTGAGTTACTGAGCTCACCCAGGCAGCTAAAGCAGCCAAAACGCAGAAGACTCCACCTCAGCTGTGTCAGTTAGTCTTAGTGAGGTGCAGCTCTACTAGGGAAATGCCATAGAGATGAAGAAAGTGGTAGAACAAACACCCACTACTGTTTGCCAACAAAACCACTGTTTCATGGCAAGTGAGGCTGTTACCAGTATCAAAGCTAGCTTGCTTGTTGCTTATTTAACTAATATGAGTAGTCAGTCTTTTGTCTTTCAGCATGTGATTCCTTGATACTTGCTATCTCAACATCTGTGTAAGGCTGTGAAAACATCCTGAATGTCTGCATTATCCTAGTAACTCCAAAGTTTGCATTGCTTTAGGAAGGAGAATTTGATCTCCCTAAATTCTCAAAACCACAAAGGAACATCTGAGCTAAGGACAACTAACCACTCCACATTTGCAACCCCCTAGACATATCTAAAGCTACACCTGTATTGCTCTTGCTGTATTTTTGCATTTCCTGTTCTAAACTAGTCTGCAATCACTGGTATTATGCAGCTGCTCTCAGCCTAGAACCATTTACCTGATACCAAGTCCTCAATGCTTTCGCAAAAACGTAAGCAGCATATTATTTCTCTCCTATCTAACTCAGCCATCATGAAGAGATTATCCCTTTTCTTGGCTGTAGCTAGGTACATATTTAAAGCGTGTTACCATGTTTTCTCCTTCTCTGCCCAGGTTTCATTTCTGTGGGAGATGCAACATTAGTTAATTCACTGTTTTTTCAGAAGCCATGCTTTATGGACCTGTGATCATTCCTGTCACTGTCTTCTCTCCAGTCTTTCTTAAATCTTAATGTCTCAGAAAAGATAAAAAAGTGCTGCCCTGCAGGGTCGGACTAGTGGGTCAATCTAGCCCTGTGTTCTGGCTCCAAGAATGACAACAGGAGATGCTATGCAGAAGGAGCACACAAGCCTGGCCACTTATCCAATGCTAAGTAGAACAAATGGATTGCGACTATGATTGTAGGGTATAGCCTTGCTTACTTTTCTCCCTGTAAAGTTGAACCAACCTCGAACTCCAACCAACTTCAAACTGCAAACATGAACCAAGGTATGCCCATGATTTAACAGAAGAGCTCACAAATTTGCCTGAGAGAAAGTCAGAGGACTAGTAATTAGAAATCAGGAATTGTTGGTGACAGCGTGAAATTTTTTGCAGTACTCAGTCCAATCAGAAATAAACCTGACTTTTTCCTTGGTGTTACTCAGTCCTTTGCTTTCAATGTCAGAAGAAAGCAGAAAGTTTAATAACACTTGAATGAATAAATATTTATTCAACTATCTGAATTTTTTAAAAATAAATGGATTCTGTTCAAATTTTGGATGAAGATCAGAGACCTACTTTATTCTTTTCTTTTTCATTAGAACCAAATCACTGATAAAGAAATGGCAATCCAAAACGTGAAGGCCTCAGGAATAAAAAGGTGTAGTTAAGACAAGCAAAAAGAAGCTAGAAGAGACTGACAGGTGAATAACGATTGTTGGGAAGATGAGTTGCTAATCACTTAGGAGATTATACAATAAAATAAATCATTGAAAATGTCTACAACTTAAGTAAAGAAATATTTGTCTGTTCAAGCCACATCGCCTTTGCAGAAAAATGGTTAGAAATGCTATTGCTTCCCTTACAGGTTTACCAAAAAGGTGTTTTAAAACATGTCTCATTACAAATTTACTTGAATCAGTAATACGCATTTTAGGAAACTGTCTACTTGTACATTTATTTATAAAAATGCATTTTCCTTTGCCAGAAGCAGTTTATTTCTCTACAGAAGAATGTGTATGGCACAACATACATACACACACACCTCTTAGTCAGAGTCACTCTTGTTGTTGAAACCTGCTTATCCTTTATTCTTGGTTGACAGTCACCTCCCCACATGTCTGAGGATCACCGGCGTAAGTCAGGGAACTCACAGTACAGGCAGCCAGCAGTACAAATCAATACATGAGGTGCAGTTCGTGACTGATACAAAAACTAAGAAGAGAAACAATCAGAAAAGTAAAAGTTATAACGTAGTGCTAAAAGCCAGATGTAATCCTTACACCATCTGGAATGGCCTGCACCTGGTTTAATTTTCATCTGTACGAAGTAATTATCAGAACAAGAATATCTTTGACAGAGTGGCTATGCACAAAAGACACAAGGCTGGAGACTCAAATAAATTTTAGATAGAAGCCCTTACCTAGACTGACCTTAGAGCGAGAAAGACCATCCAGCCTTTGGAGCAGCAGGGGTAACTGTCCTCCTCCTGGGCTTCCTTCCCAGTCCTCAGGATGTTATATGGGCATCAGGGACTGCTAAACATCTGCCACTGTAAATCCAGATTTTTCTACCTTGACTAACATTCAAAGAGCCTCTTCATTTAAATACATCTTATCTTTATTTAGCATTGTACGTAAGAAAGCTTTGTTAAAATTTAATCACAAATTACTATTACCCTAAGTACTTCGGAGAGTTTATACAGCTAAATTCTTTTCATTAACTTAGTTTGTTTATTCTAATTACTATATGAATCATAGCATTCTAAGTCATTTATTATTAAAATTGCCTCAAGGTGATCAACAGAACAACTTCACTTCAAATTTTTCCACTCTTTCCCTCTTCTCAAAATGGTAAGTGGATTTCAGAGGGTGAAGCTCCTGGGAATAAGTATGTAGAAATATTGAAATGTGGCCACAAACAAAACCATACAAAGACCTAAAAAGATCTCTTTAATAATCACACACTTTAGAAAGAAAGGAAATCAAACAGTGCAGGAGGATCTTTCTGGCAGCACATGTTACAGTGAAGATACAGTTATTAAAATAACTAGGCAGAATTTCCTTGCCAGCTTCACAGCAGTAGGTTCTTTGAGAGTTTAGATGGAAGGTAGAGGGAAGATACTCGAGTCAGCAGGAGCAGGCAGATTGTTGAAACTAAGATCTTCTGCTAGGAGTGGTGTCATTAAACTTTTTTCTAACAATACTGCTGGTGCTTTGCTCCCATCCACTTTTGAAGACTATCCTAAATCCGCACATCCTTCTTTTGTCTACCTATTCTTTTCTTCTGTCTCCTTTTACTGACCTATTTCTATATGGTATTTTTACCAATTCATTTCCCTGCAATCAATTCCCTGCCTCGTGCTCACTTCAGTTAATACAGTCACACCAAAATACCATACTAAAATATTATAAACCACCCAGAACATCCCATCTCCTGCCTGTGTCTCTCATCAGAATTCTTCTGGCTGACGGAGTCCAGACTTCCCTCCACATAAGTGTGGGCATTTTTTTAAGACCAGACAAAAACAATTAATCTAGAAGCTTCTTTTATTTAGCAAACCCTTTCTACCAATTCAAAATCATATTTTCAGCCTCTTCTGAACAGTTTTACAGTTGAAATAAGCAGAGAAGTAATGTAGGCAGCTTCTTCCTGCTTCTGTTCTTGGCTGTAACAAGGATAGAAATTTCCTCTCTTTGCTCTTAGCAGCTAATCCACAAAACCAATTTTTCACACTCAGTTAGAGCTGGCAGAACTGTATAGGAATCTGATTTTCTACATATTTGATGTTAGATTCAAGTTAGATTCCCTCACATACTGTTAAAAGTATTCATCTCCACCTCCTCCATGGCATTGTCTTCACACAAGATGCTTAAGTACTTGCTTCCATCGTACAACGTTTTTTGAAATCCCAGGTTGTTTCTCTCACTCCCCAGAAACTCTTTGTGATACAGACCATTATGTTGTTTACCAGAAGGGCCTACACTGGAGTTTTGATTCGGTACTTTGGCATATACAATACCATGTCAGTGAATCCACAATTAAACTGTGTAATGAGCTTTCAAGGGTAGCTCAGGGGCAGGTGGTTTCTACCAGCAAACCCTTTGAGAACTCAGCACTGCCTATGCCTCATGCTCTTGGACAAGGAACATCTCCAAATGTTGAATAAGTAAATACTTTATACACACAGCTGCATTGTACTTTAATTGGTGATTCCCAAAGAGTTCTGGATAGCTGATTTTCAAAAGTCATTTATGAGCAGCCAACAATTGTGACATTTTAAAGAGACTTTGTTTTCATAAGGTACTTCCAGCAAATCTAAAAGCAAGGCTTTGAGATGTCTCAAGCTGTTTATGCAAAATTTTGAAAGATCTCTGAAAGACATTAGCCATAAAATTAAGCACAAAGAAATATCACCTCCTCTTTATTCACTTCCTAGACTGTTGCTGATAGGGATCCTGGGAGCTCATCAGCTCTCATTACTCTGCTGTCAGAGACACTCTGTTACTCTAGGCACCTCAACCATAACACAAAGGATAAGGTATCACTAGATACAGTGGAAACTACAGAAGAGCTAGGAAAGCTGGGGAATGTGTGCGTCAAGCTTTGAGGGAGCGGAAAGGTACAGTGTAATAAACGTTTGTTGTTTTGCAAGAGACATTGAGATGCCAAGCCATTGCAGACACCTGTCAGAGTTCTGCAGGGAAATGATAGAAGGCTAATTTTGAACATACTTCCATAGCTGTATGGTGCAAAAGGAAAAATGTTGGTTAAATCTAACCATCATAGCAGCAAGAATTATTTAAATATTTAGCTTGTTTGTTATATTACATAATTTCTTCTACAACTATGCTAACCTAGAGGAAGCATTATTTTTCTAAAATCAGACACTAAAAAACTGTGTTAGAGGAAGCTATAAAGAAGTTCCTCTATGGGATGTCGTGTTGTCTGTCCAGTTCTTCACAAAAGTGGGATTGTCCCCCGTCCAGCCAGACTAGCTAGCAAAGCAATGTGAAAATTGTACTAACTGCTCCAGGACACTTCAGACCATATTTCATCCACAGCAATTGTCAGTCTGGAAGAGCTAAGTAGAAATATTTGGCAAATAGCATGGTCTTCAGAAAAGGATAGTAATTGACAATTGCTGTCCTGTATGAAATGATTTAGAGTTTAAATATTCATTCTCTTCTGCAGCAGCTACCAATCAAAACGACTCAACTTTTCTGCACTTATTAAGACTGTCCTTCCATACAACTGATCCCAGCTGTGGTTCTCATTGGTCCATCATTATGAACTTCACAACACTGCTGTAGACAAATTTTTCAATAATGTGTTTTGACAAAATATGAAGAAAATAAGGCCTGATGTGCTTTGCTCAAGAAAGTGGAATTTATATTTAGGACAACCTTAGGGAAACAGGAGATCTCAGTGAAAGCTACAGCTCTGATGATGACCTGAGCTGACTTGGCCTTCTTTCCTTTCTAGGTCATACTGATGTGAAAAGCAGAGACAGCTTTGAAATCTGCTGAAGAACCACCAAAGGACTGCACACACTCAGATTCCTCACATCTACTGCATGGCAGCCTGTTCTGCAAATGGAGCCCACAGCAAGCTGAGACTGGAAGAGCCCGTTAGCCAAAACTGAAGTCTCCCACTCTGACTACCACTTTCAGTATTGACACATTTAGCTAGTAGGGATTCTTAATTACTGTCTTGGTAAAGTGGATTGGGAATAGTAGAGATATTTGTGAATGAATATATCCCAACGCAGTTAGAAGTCTGTTGAAAGACTTTAAAGAAGAAAATTAAGCCTGATTTTCCTAATTTAAAGGTGTGATCCCAAGTGCAAAAGGATAAATAAAATGCGAAACATGGAAAGTTTTGAAGCATAAAAGAAAGGAAAAAAGGAAATACTCCCCATGCCTCATCAGTACGTATGCCTGGCAATTGTTTGCTCGAGAAACTTTTTTAGTAGATCCTGGAATTTGAAATACAACTATTCAAATATTCTTAGCTGAGGGCTGGCAGAGACCAACCTAGCAGAGAAGATTCGGGAAAATTTAAGAACTGTGCTTACTTAAAGGAAGCAGGATTCATCTTAATTGTGTTTTCTGTTCAAAACACAATTTTTACAAAAGATCAGTGTAAATGCATAGTAAAGAGATCCTTTTTTTTTCTGGAAATATGACTGCTGTGTTATAGGTGAGGTTTCTTCAAGAGAAAGTAACTCATATCTGTAGGTTAAATAAATTTCTGACCTCATCTATTCTAACTAAACAGGACGGTGTGTTTTACACACACGGAAGTTGCATGCCTGTACTGTGGCTCTGTATTATCTCCTCCTGCTCCGGGTGGAATCTAAGCTTAGATCTGGTTCTGCTAAGAGCAGAGGATGAACACCTCCTTTCAGCTTTTCCACACATAACATATGCACCCATGATGAAATTGAGTGTAATTTTCTAAGTTGCATCCATGTGGAAACAAGGCCACTTGGCTATGAAGACTAATTGTGCAGTAATGCAGTCCCAGGAACATTCATGTAAATCAGTCACTAGAGTGAACCAATCAAGCTTGTGAATCAAATAGAAACATAAACACAGAGTTAGTTAATCATTTTACTTCTTGCAAATGTACAAGACGCTTCTGGGAACTACACACCTCCTGCACTGCCAAGTCTACCTGGCATGTTCCAATATTCCAGTGGAGCAAACTGAAACATTGTTTAACAAATAATTTAAAAATACAAGCAAAAGAAATCTGGCAGCTGAGTGGTAATAATGAAGAGGTTATAATACTTACAACATATTACGCTGTCTGAATGAAATATATTGCCTTGTTCATTGAAGATTATTCACATGCGTAGTTGCCAGACAAACCAGGTTTCACTGTCCAAAATTATATTTATTAAAAAAATGTTGAAAAATTTTGATCAAATCCTGCATTTGGTTTTGTGATGTGAAAGGCCTTTCAGAAGCAAGAAATAGGTATTGAGATTTAAGGTCCCTTCCAACCTGAACCATTCTATGATTCTATGATTGAAGTAAGTAAAACAGAAATTTGTCATTTTCATCTGTACTCTCGCATCCCCAAAAAAGAAAAAAATAACTTCCTTCCTCTACACATAAAAATAAAATAAAAAATTGGACTCTAACTGCCTTAATAAACGTAAACCCTACCTTTCACACCTTGATCTTCAGTTTCTCAGTGATTTTTTAACACAAGCACAGAGTGAGGCTGACCAGTAAGGAAGGATCAACACATTGTTGGTACAAAACAAAATCTTACATGGACACAAAAACGCAGTGGGAACATTTGCCCGTAACACACAGATGACCAGGCTTGAAAGTGTTACTGCTACTTAAAACGTATTCACCATGAATACATGACATGTGCTTTTATTCCATCAGAGCAGAAAGGGTTTTAAATACTACAATTGAAAATGCATTATCAAATACAAGCCTGTTGGGACAAAAGAGCTGGCAAAAAGCGGTTTTCTTTTACATTACCACAATGGGCTGAACCAAAACTGTTCCAGCTTTATGAATGTAACATACTCTCACAAACATGCACATTGAAGACTTCCAGAAAGAAAACATTCCTGAATACATGTCAGTTGAAAAGAATCAGAAAATTGAAAAACTCTTGGAGAACAGACCTTAAAATACAGCTGCTTTGTCAGCTTTGACTACAGACATTTGTGTCAGTTCCAATCCTAGGCTATATTTAAGAGAAAGGATGCCGAAAGAAGGTGGAAAGTACTTGAGAGGTGGATGGAACTCTAGCTTTTATTCCCACTGCTTTGTTTGCACAGCAATTATTAATGTCTTGATTTTCTTTACAATTCACTGCTGACAACGAAGGTACAGCAGGTTCTGTTTTAGTCTAGTTATGACCATTGTTCATGTCTCCCTTGCCTCTGAATTAAAGCATACACACCTGGTACTAAGCACACACCTGGTACAAAGCTCTCCAGCCATTCCCAGCCCAGGGCAGATACCTTTGCAAGATGCTGGTTTACCATTTAGGCCAATCGTAAAGATTTCTTTCCTTAACAGCAAACATATTTAGTGAAACACTAGGCATGGTGGAGCTAGCAGTGAACTGCAGCTACTTCATTCATATACCACTAGAGATGAAAACTAACTGCTCTGGCTTTGTGTCTGCCAGACCGCGATGAAAATATGTTTGGTTGTAAAAGCCCTGCTCTACAAGCAACCACAGAAACCCCATAGATTGTCCAGGGAACATCATTAAGAATCTTGATCTTAAAAAGTAAACAGTCAAAACCCAATGAAGACTGGGAAGCATGGCTGCTTTGGGGTCTTTCTCATTTAAATTGTGTATTCATTTCCCAGCTACCATGGTGACAAACGCATTATAAATGCATAAAATGACAGATTTCATCTTGACAGATTAGCTTGATAAGATAAACACATAGAGTGATTTAATAGTATGCAACAAAGCAGATACTTTTCCTTTTAAACTGGAGCCTAAAAAAAGGTATAGTAAGTATCTTACAATCCAAGCAAATAAACTTGCTTTTTCAGAGACAAAGCAAATATCTGAAGATATCCAAAGACACATATTGGTAATTTTTCCTGGTGCCTAATTCAGGAGGTGGAGGCAATAAATAGAGATTTACTTAAAAGGCAACAGAAACATTCAACGTGGTATAAACAAGGATGAAACAATTTTTGCTCTGTTTTGGTTTCAAAGATAAAATGAGGAGCACTACTAAGAAGTACAGAAATACCTTCTGTTTTCTACAAATGCTGATGAGCTACTCTTCTTGTTTAGCCAAATGATTCAAGCCGATCTAATTCCTTGTCAGCTTTAATTTGTTTTCCAGAAAGTGAGAGGGAAAACTTGATGTCTGAGTAAATATGTACGTTTGCCTCACAGATAATCTTAATTTTGCCTGATAGAGCACAGCTGAACTCACGCCTCTTTACAAGTCTGCTTATAACAGATCTGTTTTATTGCAGAGATGGAGCAAGGGAGGTTCTAAATCTGGAAAATAAAATAAAAGCTTTGTTTCTTTTAACATAGCATATTTTGTGTCTTCCTTTCTTGTGGCTATACTTTGTGGTACAGCGTCCTCTTTGTGACATTATATGATGTGTCAAAGCATCCATCTGCTCTGAAGGAAGGAGAACTCACAGATAGGTTGCTGTTTTAAGAGAGATTAATTTCTGCAGATGGGTTAGTAGGTACCATGCTGTTAGAGATTCAGTCTTTGCAGAAGGGCTAAGCAGCTGGTCTTCAGGGTCCATACTTAAGGCAAGTGCCCAGCAAGTTTTGCCATCAGAGAATGATTTTAATGTCCAGAGACATGTCCATGATGTGTGGTGGAAACAAAAATTTCATTTCAGAATTGGTGTTCCGGATAATATTATTATTCTTCTAATTACTATTTTATAAGACATTGAGATGGGTCAAAAGTTTTGATTGATCACACAGGATGCATGGGAAGTTCTATGTTTCTACAAGTCTTGAAACACATTTTTTGTTTCATTTTAGTATGGTAAAAATGAACAGGGTTATTTTTACAAAGCAAAAAGCACCCCTAACAACCTCTCTCTCGACAGACATAAGAGTCTGTAAAGCAGTGAGGGCCTCGTAGAGGAATGAGGACCAGAATTTTGCAATATCAAAGATGAGAACAGCTTTTGATGGCCCCATGGCTACCCATTTCAAGTACTTAAAGCCAGGACAGTAGGAATACTTTTTGTTAAGCTTCCTAACAAACTTCCATTGTTTGTGCTGACTATTACCTTATTGCAACTGTTGAACAAGTCAGTTAACAACAGATTCTGGAAAATTTTGAGAACACAACTACAGGGCTTTAGGTTAAAAGCTGAAACTCAGTCCTGCCATCTAGTCTGTGAGCATGGACTCCCACACTCACAGGGACTGTCATCGGCTCTGCTCAGGACGCTGGTGTCTTCAGTGGCAGACCACAGCACAGCATTTGCATGTAACACACCTGCTATCTGAATCTACATTTAATTTTGAAAATAGCACTGTTATCTTTTAGTGGTACTTATAAAGGTTGAGTTATCCCAGCATATCCCAGGTTTTCATGCTCTTTCTCTCCTTCCTGACTCTAACAACTTCTTATCAGCAGGGAATACTCCACACATTAAAGTTTCTGGAAGCAAAATGCCACTTCAATATACCGCACTCTTCCACTATGAGAAGCACTTCAAGACAAGAAAAAGGGTTAAAAATATAGATAGCTAAGGAAGAAATACATAAGAAGAGATTTCAAATTTTCCACCTGTTGAGGATCTTTCAGTCTTTCCCTCACTTAATTTCTGCTGATACTCCCTGGAAGGAGAGAATGACTATGAATGAGTTACCACCATCCAGTCACTGGAGCCTTTCTTAAAAGAAAAAAAAAACCACCACCAAAGGGATGCTGGCATCCTTGTGGCAAATTCTTTTCTGGCAAGTTAGAGGTACAGAGAGAAAGAGAGAGAGCAGAGAGGGAGAGAGGGGAGAAACAACAAATGTATCAGGGATGAGAATCTGCAGATATGAGCACAATTGCCAGTACTTAATTTCTTAAAAATATAAATAAACAGCTATAAAAGCATCTGCTTTTTTTTTTCTCTCTTCTCTGCTTAACTAACACTCTACAAGTATCTGAATTTTTAATTCCAGTGAGAGCAAATAACTATTTAATATGTACAAGAAATTATAACTAGAATACATTTTGGGAAAGGAAATTGAAAGCTGATTATCACAATGATAGTAATATCTATTGGTCTATGAAAAAGCACGCTGTAGGAAGGCATAAATTAAAAAATAAAATAAAAAAGCTGTAATGAAAATGCAAACAATGTACCACACGCTGATTGTAAGGAGTTTCAGTGCAGGTTATACACTGCTTCTCTGCCTTTTTTGAGCTCATGTGGACAACCTAAGAGAATTTTTTTCTCTCCAGCACTGGGTGCTGTTCACACATTCTCTTTTCAGGTCCAAAAACCCTGAGGTTTTTCTCCTGACAAAGTATTTCAGAAAAAGGGATTATGTTTTTTTTAAATTAACTCACGAATAAGTAAGTATAGCAAAGCCACTTCATTCAAGAATAACTAATACAGGCTAAAATCTTTCAAGAAATATTCCCCTATGTCACCAGCCTCTTTTCAGCCCAGCAGTACCAGTACATGCTTTAGTGTTCTGGTGTGAGCTGATGACATTGGCCACACTTCAGTGCCAATATTTCCATTAAGTGGGTGTGAAGACTGTGCATGTAGACAAAGAAATGTAAAGTCAGCCCTGTCCTGTGTGTCTGCGGCATGAAGCAATCTGCCACATTGCTGCACATGGCTGAGCCTATGAATGAAGCCATGAATGGAAATGAACATGAAAACATCTCATGTGGTGTGGAAGGATCTGAGCAGGTAATAAGGAGAATCTTGTACAGTTCTGCGCCCGCAATCCTCATGCCATCCTCCTGCTGCCTTGCTTAGCTCTGTTCCAATGAACAGGCCTAGCAAGAATAAAAACGAAGCACAGCTACACTGGGAGCCAAGTGATTTTTCAGGACAGATGTTCTACTTGAAGTTACAATCTAATACCACAGGCTTATTTCAGAATGCCTGACAAGCAATATTGAGACAGTCACCAATAAAAAACACCAGCTACATTCAGATGAGAGATGAAAAAGTCAATACATGCCATTACCAAACCTGTAATTTCAATCCCCACTAACCTCTTCAAGTTCTCTGCATTGCTACACAGTTCTTTAAAATAACACTCAGTGCTGCTTTGTGTATCCCAAATGACTTGTGTTTCCATTTTGAAAACTAGTTAGAAATGTTCTTGTGTTCACAAACTGCATCATTGGCTCAGAGAAATCCATTCTCAGTCCTGAAGCCAATTCTTTAAACCTAACAAAGAATGTGGGAATAGATAGAAACCCCTGTAGAAAATCCAGCATTGAGAGTTGGCTGACTTGTTTGCCCCAGTATCTGTGCCAAAGTGTTCTCTGTTAAGCTCACAGAAGTAGTGTTCAGGGAGCTGGGCACTATAACCAGAATTAAAAAGGAAATCTGTGATTTTTTTCATGTAAAGTAATGGAACAGTTATTTCCCACTTCAGAACTTTTTCCTCTTCTTTTCCAAAATAACAGAACCAGTTTTCTTCAACTCTGTATGTGCACTCTTTGCACTCCTCAGAAATATGGGTCCGATTTCTGCAGCAATATAAGAACTGTTTTTCACCATCTTCATCCTCCCTTTGCAGAAATGAGATGTGCCAGTACAGCATCTGTGAGCTCTCACTGGAACATGAACATCCTCATGAATTCATTCTTTCTCAGTCTTAGGCAGAAATTAGGTCCTCCCTGTGCCAATCCATATACCTGTCAATAATACAGCTACGCCACTGGATCGCTCAGTCTTTGCCTGGAAGCACCCAAAAAAAAAAAAGAGTAAAGGAGAGGCAGTCTCATACTCTATCAGCCTGAGGGACAATTAAAACCAGACATGCATCAACAGTCATGGCCAGTCAAACAGGCTGGAGTCTTCTTGACTAGCCTGCTCTCAGGAAAAAAGAATTTTAAAAAGTATCTTTTCAAAGACAAATGCTATCTAGAATGACATCAAAATTAACTCACTTTGGTTTAGCTATGAATGGTCCATAGCATGAGGGGAAGTGTGTGTGTGGGGAGTAGGGGAAGCAGAGAAGTATGTAACACATTCAACACCAGTTTTACGATTCAAATAAGTGGGTAATTGACCATCCACTTTAATTTTACTAGAACAGCATCTGATTTTGAATGAATCTGACCCATTATAATCCTGATAAGGCACATTCAACTGACCTGCATTTCATTTTTAATAGTAACTTGCAATGAAGTTAACAAGCTGGTCATGTTAAATCAATGATAAGAAGGGAAATAAATGTTGGAGGATCACTTTATTCATTAGCAGGATGAATCTGCATTATGTTTTTTCTTCTGTTTTTCCTGAGTTATGCCCAAATCTTGTTTCCACCTTGTTTTACAACCAGGCTGCTGGGACCACCAAGGGTCCCCCTGGGCATGAGGAGTCCTGCGCTACTAGTCTTCACAGAGTCAAACCTTGCAGCCAGGCCAGGATCCTGCTTTGATTCTCAGCCTCTTTTTTTGTGTGCTTGTTTTGTTTTTCTTTTCATTCTGGAGAAATAAGCTGACCTCGGAGGTTTGAAATCTCATCAGATTTCAGACACCCTCCTGGATGCCTTTAGTGAATTTGAGCTGAAGTGCTGACTTTAACTCTTCTAGAAATTTTTCACGGACTGAGAAGACAGGCAGAAATTTGCAGCTACGCTTCACAGTGCCTGGACAAAACTCCAAAAACCATAGGAAGAGTAGTAGCACCCTTCCTTGTCTCTAGACGTTCTCATTCCATCATCTCTTCATGACAAACCTTTCTCAATATCGCACCATCAGTTTAAACTTCATATAGATTAACTGAACTCGTTAAACCTTTTTCCACTTTATTGTCCTTAGCCTTGGCACGCTCTTCTTTTCTGCTGAAGGTCACGTCATGGAGGAGGTAGTTTTGCAGAACAGTGTCCCACAGGTCATGTAAATACAACTGACAAAATAGAGCTCTATCTGTTCTATCCACATGGAGGTTGATGCACTAGCAGCAATTTCTCTGAACACAGTCTAAGACTAATTATTCTTTGAGAGCACTGTCAGTGTCTTTATAACACATTTAGAAAGTGAATCATTATTTTGAAGTGGTAAATGGACCAACCAACTTGCCTAGGAAACTAACAGCACCGTTGAGTACTGCCTGATAACTGACAAAGAGAAGAAATCATGTTGCCTCTGAATCTGTCCCTAAAACTCTTCTCCATTATGATATTTTAGAAAAACCTTACCCTATTGCTTCTTCTTCCCATCCCTTCCTCCAGAGCCATCCCCTCCCATCTCACAGAG
The DNA here is from genome assembly GCA_002844005.1 of Limosa lapponica baueri. Lineage (NCBI taxonomy): Eukaryota > Metazoa > Chordata > Aves > Charadriiformes > Scolopacidae > Limosa > Limosa lapponica. The sequence goes on from KZ506381.1 coordinate 215,416, forward strand.
GGATGGCAGTCTTCTTGAGGCAGAGCAAGACCTTTTGTTTGTGCTAACAAGCAGGGCTCCACACAATAGAGGGCCATGAGGGGACTCTTAGGAGTGACAGCACAAGGGATGCATGTGGAAATGGGAACCCCAGCCAGAAAGGGAGTTCATCACATTGTTCCCCCTCTCTTTTTTCTCTCACTCCTGTCTGCTTCTGTATTCATTTTAGGATTAATTGACTATAATGGTGGTAAATTATTTGAACAAAAGAGTTACTCTAATTAAATTATGAAAGGATTATGCACTTATGTTTTCAAGCTTTTTGTGAAGAAAAAAGAACTGAGTTTTTAACATAAAAATGATTTGTATTTAGAGCATATTAAACCCCACAATATTATCCAACTTCTTATCTTGCAAAATAATAGGCAGTTAATACTGTTAAGACCCACAAAGACATGAAGGCAACTTCTGTCCAACAGCCTGAAATGAACACAGGTATATGAATTTCAGGGAAGAAACAGAAATTAGTCAGTTAGTGGCTGCATGATCCTGACTGGTTGCACACACATATACCCTTGGAGCTCACACAGTCCACTGAAATAAATGCAGTCTGTTTGTGTTCAGGGCAGCTTTGCTACAAATGGCAGTTTTCATGAACCTCTTGCACATGAATATGGTGAGAACCACCAGCTGGGCTCCCTTTTACCTCGCTCACAGCTAACTAACCCAGGTTTCTCAGCCTGTCCTCATACCTCCTGTGCTCCAGCTCCCAAACCGTTTCGCGTCTTTTGTGGTATTTCAGATTGGCTAGCCACAAATATGAGGCACTGGTGGCCAACAGTTGCATTTGAAATGTCAGGTTGCCTAGTAAGAGAAAGACTATCATTCTGTTTCAGACAATTGCTGACCATTTGATCAATGACACACTGTGATGACACTTGGCCGGTCTGCTTTTGTGCTGCCTTTATCCAGCCCTGCACCAACGTCCACATCCACATTGTCTACCAAGCAAATGTGCACCCATGGGGTAACAAACCTATCCAATGTAAAAGCTATTTAGGGCGCAAAGAGAGTCATATCTACTTCAAAATCCATTTACTATGTTTTCTGAAAATATGTATGACTTAAAACATCTGTTTCTTGTACTTCTAAAATACTATTTAAAGAAAACATTTTGAATCCTAGTAAAATATGCAGAAAGGGGAAAGCTCTCTTTGACTTTGGAAATCAGTACTGTGAAGGATCAGGTGGCAGTTACAGTACTAAAAAATCTAATTAAACCTTTCTCCAGAACGGAACTGTGGTTATCTGAATGTGTCATGAGGAATTGAACTTGGATTGTCTCTGCAGGGAAGCCAGTGGAAAGGGATTCATCTCACCAATTTTTAGACAGTAAATGTTTACGATTCATCAATGTTTAGACATTCTTTGTGGAAAGTGAAGCATTTTTTTGGAGGCTCAGTTCAGCCAATCTGTTTTAGATAGTCACATTATGAAGGAGGGAACTGATCCTGGGAAGGGCATGTTTTTGTGAATTACGGAGGCAGCTGGGGCACTGGATGTTCCCCAGGTTTCTGCTAGTGCTGTTCCCACATTCTGTGCAAGAAGCAGCCATCAGCAAAGCACCGGGGATTTCTCCAAGTACCTGAGTAGGTCTTCCTGGCAGCACAGTGAACATACACCGCAGAAAGAAAAGATACAACTGAGGGTACAACAAGGTCACAAAACCATATGATTGCATCCCAGGCTATCTGGAGCTTAATAAGGAGAGCTGCTTCAGATGTAGATAGTGCTATTATAACTATTTTAGTCCTCTGTACCCCTTCCTCCTCATAAGTGATTAGCTACTAACAATTTGAAGAGGGAAGCATATTAAGAGGTGATGCAAGCTTGACATAGATTGAAGCAGAAACTCCCCCACAAAAAACAGTAGCATGGGGGCAGGTTGTGACGTTGGCTAACACTCTCTGCAGAAAGCAGATAATGTCTCAGCTACCCAACTCAGGGTCAGTACTTTCCGCTTAATAATGGCTGTTTCCAAAACTCTGGAAATACCCTAGGCAGAGCTGCTGAAGATGAAAAATCACCATCAGCCCAAAGAGAAAAGCTGACATTTTCCGTACAGATCACTGTTTCCATTCCCAGACTCACAGAGGCAGTACTGTCCCTGGCAGCAGCTCCTGTGGCTGGAGCCTGTGCTCCTGAGTACGGCAGGAAGAACAAGCATCAGCCGCTTCTGTTGCTTGTTTTGTCCCTTAGTTGTCCCTTCCTCCCCGCCTCAGTCACCTCATCCCACTTGCTACCTTCATTGTCTTTTTTTAAGTGTTGTCTTATTGGTCACGTCTCAACACCCTGAAATAGCAAATGCCTTTTCCTGGTGAGAAGCAAAGTCACTAAATAATTGTTAACATGGAAACAGTGCTTCAGTTAAAGTGTCACAAAAAATCCAAACCTTCAGCCCTACGGATCTTACAGCACTTTTTTGCTCTCCTAATGTGTCTATCAGGGGTCCTGTAGGTTCAAATTAGAGCTGTGTTAGTGTAATGGAGAAAATAAACCACCCAGTGCTTTGACTGAATCTTTAACATCCCTGAATTATCCAAATACAAGTTTCAGCTCTCTCATTTGCACTCACATCAGACTCCCGCATCTGCTTAGGACCAGAAGTCGATGCCTACGGCACTGTTTCAGTAATGGTTGTCAATGGGGAACACAGCCTCTATGCCTCCGTGACCATGGCCTCCTACTGTTTGTCATTTTTGTTTGGGAGCTGGATTATTTGATTAGACTTGTTCCTGTAATTTCACCCTGTCTTGTGCAAAGATGCTTTCCCCACCATGAGGCTGTAAAGGCGGCAATGGGAAAGTTCAAAGAAAGAAGGCATGTTTGACTGAAAAGACTCACAAAATTGAGTTAGTTGATTGCTTATTCTGGGATCTCCTTGCTCCTTCTGCAAGCCGCCTCTGCTCCTTCCACTTGACTGTCTCTTGGCACACCACAGCAGACGTAGCAGCTTTGTCCCACGTCTGTACTATGGAGCTGGAGGAGGATGGGATTTCTGCAATGACTCATTACGGGTAAAGCTGTGAATCATGTAGAAGAATCCTTTTAGTCTTCAGTTGCAAACAATTTTGATTTTAACTGCCACATCTACACTCCCTCAAGCTCACCATGTGGCCAGCTTACCAGGAGGCACCTTATATGATGCTCCCTCCACAAGAAATGCTGCCTTGCATGCTGCCAAGCGTACTACAGTACTACAAAGCACAAGTAATGGAAAACCAGCTTTGCATATTTCCCTCGGACAGAGGGGAGAGACTCTGAAGATGCTGCAGTCTTATAAATCTGATTCTTAGGGTTTTCCACACTGACTTTGAGCATCATAACTGGAACTGCATTTTGTGCACATTCATCCACCTTTAGAAAAGTAAAGGCAGAGAGAAAAAAATGAGGTTGATTGAAAAGGTGCCAGGGTTACCAGCTACAAAACATTTTCAGGAGAGCTTAGCAACACAACCTGTCAGAGCTCAACTTTGGGCAATACCTTGATGAGAAGGGGTTCTGCTTGTGCAGAAGAATGTGCAATCTTACCCTCAGACCCTCAAAACTGTGAATGTCACCTCATCATCTCAGGGCCCTACTATTTCTGCCATTTGGAAAGAGATGACAAAATGTTTTATTTTAAAGCCTGATTAACATTCCTTGACAGATCACGTTTCATTAAATTAAATAATGTTCCAATTAATTGATCTGTTTGCAGACATTCTTAATTTAGTAAATGCTGAGGAGAATGCTAAAATTACCATTATATTTCTGACAGAAGCACCACTAAAGTCTGGTAATTGATAGCTTTGCTGTTTTCTCTGATGGCCTGAAAAGCTTTTAAAGCTAAATTCTGTAATCGTGTTCATCTTTGGAAATTAGTTTTGTGAAACCACACATTTAGTTCTTGCTGAGAAATCTCATTTTAGTAATTTTTAACATAATTTATAATGCATAAACTAAATTAGCTTTTGTAGCTAAGCCAGCACTTTTTTCTTTAATTTTTATCTCTTCCTAATATATTTTTGACCTTGAAAACGGCAGTGTCTGTAGGATACTGCAGCCTAGGAACAAAGGAATCATTTCCATTCCATCACTATGGTTACACTTTCTTCTGTCTCCAGCACTGAGCTGGTTGGAAGTGTTGAATCTCGAGTCCTCAGGAGGGCAAGAAAACTTCATTTAATATCATTTAGTTCTGATTACACAAACACACACACATAGCAGAGCCCTGGATGTAGCAAATGACTGCATTGTGTATACATTGCATGTGAGATAGAACCAACAAGAAATATCAGAGTATTATGAAACTCCGTCCCTCCCAGGCTGTTTTTTCAGCCTCAAATGCTTACGTTTGCTTGTGTCAAGCAGTTCAGTCAGAATGCCATGCAAACACCCGACGTCACCAATGGGCTTAGCTCAATGTTAGCTCCATGGACATCTTCACACCTCATGGTGACAACAAAGACAGACTAGAATTGTGAATCGAGGCTTCTCTCTGGCCATGGGAAATTAGATTTGGTACAACTTAGAAATGACCTCAAATGGCTTTATTCTGACCAAACAAAGCAAGCCATGGATGCAAGAACGTGAAACGTTGTTCTTGAGAAAAAGAAGAAACTTTACACTGGTGGTGCTCCACTCTTTCAAGTAATTTTATCACCTAGTTGGCAATGGAGTGCGGTGGGTCAAAATTCTCCTCCTAGTTCTTATCTTTTCCTAGGCAGAACCATTACTCTGCCATTTGACACTTTTTGCAATGAAAAGCTTGCCTTATGTTGGCTAAAAGATATCCAGTATTTATGTAGAATTTATGCAAAGTCCCACAACAGGCGTATCTCCTCACTGAGAAAAATCCTCCAAAAACCCAGTTGTTGATGTCACAGAATACAAAATTTTACCTCTCATGTGAGCATAAGGGCTCAACTCATTAGAGGCTTCATTCAGAGGTAGGAAGCGTTGCTAGGAAATAGCTAAACTGAAAAAGAAAAAAAAATAAATCGACTTTCAGATTTCAGTTCAGCAAAGTTCCTGAAAAAATTAAGTGCATTTTGAACTCAAAGCACAACATCTTCATTCGTAATCATCTCTACACTATAGTGTAGAGAAAAGTTCTTTTTTTGAGGTTTGAGGTTCTCTTTTTCTTTGATAGTTTATTTTTCCCTGCTTTGTCATGGAGTAAAATTTTTCATACCACATTAAGATTTAAACAAATATTTCCCTGAATAAGCTTTTTGTTTGGCAGAGTTAAAAAGGAGAAAAATAGGGACAACTTGGAGGAAAAAATATCTGCCCCAAAATCTTCATTTGACAAAAATTCATTTTTTGCTGAAAAAAAAAAATAATCCACAACATTTCATTTTAAAAGGATTTTTCTGTGAAAACCTTTTTGACAAGGAGTTATCATTAAAATACTTTTGAGAAAACCAGCTCCCCTGGAGTACTCATGTTACAAAACTTTTATGTCACATTTTTTTCTAATTATTCAGTCCCTGCTAAATACACATGATCCCTTCCTGGCCCACCAATTTCCACTGTGTTCTGTTCCATATTGCCAACCTCCTCTTGTTTTGCCAGCTATACAGAAATTGCTCAGTTCTTGCACTGTAGAAGATTGCTCTCTTTTCCTTCATCTCCCAGTGATGAAGGAAATCCATCTCCCATCTCCCGGCTAAAGGCCGGCTGCAGATTTTTCCCGTTTTCAGTAAACACCACCATTCTGAAGCACTATTTCTTCTGCTCCATAACACAATCAGGCCAGTAAGTAGTTTACACCCAAAGCTCACTTGGTAAGTCATGCCATGGGACCAATGACCAGTCGAGACAATTAGCCTTTCACCATCTCCAGGTGTGCCCCATAGTACCTGCACCTTCACAGACTGTCTTCAAAGAATTGTCCCGGAAGGAAGTTTGATATACAAATGCATTTGAGAAAAAAAATACAGAATGACATTGCAGATAGTACCTGTGAAGTATAAAAAAGCATATGAGTTGAGTATTATTTGTTATGTATTATCAGCTCCTGTCTACCCAGACCATTTTGATCTCACTGACCTTGTTGACAATAAAAGTGCATTCTTGCCAAAAACATCACACACGGCAGTTAGTGCTGTGCACAGCACGTAGCCTTGGCAGCTGCAGTTTTGTAAGACTCACATGCCACTTAGACTTGAGACATAGGATGAAATCCCATCACCACACATCTCCTCAGCCAAGACACTACCTCCCACTTGCAGTGAGTACTCTCCAAATAAGATTTCTCACTTCATCCACCAGAGTTCTACAGAAATTAGTTGTACTGCTGAGAGCCATCAAGCAAAGGGGTACTTGTAAAACATCACACCTAGGAAAGGAAGTAGCCTTCTTTCCGTCAGCTGCATCCAGGGCAGATAAACAGTACATCCTCTGTGGTTCAAGCCTACAAGAGTACAAACAGAGCTGAAGAGCTGGAGAGGTCTGTTCAGTGCCAGGGAGAATGAAGAAATAACAAAAGAAAGCCCCAGGCTGAGCCATGCTTGATCATCTCAAAACCCGATGAGTAAAAGGTATGTTCTGATTTCTCCCATGACACAGATGCAGAAGCTGAATGTTTGATTACATGCATTTTCCTCCTAATTTCTCTCCTCCTCTAGATTATCCAGAGTTTGGTACACCTTTGGGCTTTTACTATCTTCTACTTCTCTGAAACAAAGTGACTACATATTTAAGTACTTAATGCGAGCATTCCTAGTGTAGTTGTCCATAGCCATCACACAAGTAAAGTGTCATAACGTTGTAAGGTGCAGCAAATTTTCTACTGTCCTGCTCATCCTTCATCCCTTCCAAACTCAGTTGTACCGCGTATTTCACTCACCCATGATTTATCTTTATTTATGCCCCCAAGTAATTGAGCTGGCGATCCTGTCTTCATGACTATAAATTGATATTTCTCTTGTGAGTATCTGGTACAGAGAGGCTTCAAACTCTTCATAGGAAGTTCCTGCTGTAATTAGCAACTCATTTGACTGAATGGTGTAGCACAAATTTTGCAACTTTTATTTGTGCAATCAGGATCTACATAAAACTTTTCCAGGGTGCTAGAAGTAATGACCAACTCTACACTATGCAAAATGAGGAGGAGTATGTGAAAAGGAAAAGATGCATTGCAAAAATGCAAATAGGAAGGGAGGGTAGAGGAGAATCCATTAGTCGTAGGTATGAAGTACCAGCAAGACTCCACATGCTGAAACATAACTGGGTGGCATTCCTTTGGGATTGCCTTAAGAATGGTTATGAATACACTGTGGGAGACCATAAACTTGAAAAATATGACTTGATCTTCCTCTACAGTGTTGCCTCCTCATTGGGCAAGTCAGAAAAGAAAATCACTGCATGCAAGGAAGCCTCCATAATGCCACCTTTGTAAGTTTCAGAGCCCTAAAAGCAGCTTCTTACTGCCCCTCCTTAGTTTTTGTCTGGCAGACTTCCAACCAACATGTCTAATACTGTCAAATTGTGTTTCATTTTTCTTTTCCTTTCAAGTGTTTTAAATTTTCAACTATCATAATTTAATTTGAAACTATCTTCAGACAGTCTACGTGGGCTGTGAGTGAGAATAGTCTAGGGAAAAATGGTAATAGCAATTAACAGTAAGGGAGGTTCTTACCAAAGTGTCATTCTTTTTAAGAAGAGTTGTAATAGTATTTTCTGTCAATATAATTCTGCTTTTCAAAGGTAACAGACATAAGAATATGTGTTAGGAGCATCCATATTGACAAATTAGCAGATATTAGACCTGCATAAACTATTTTTCTTGTGTTCCTTATTTGTCTAGAGACTTAAACTCTGATTCCCTCTTCATCTCTGTAAGTTTCCTCACAAGAATATCAATCTGTGGGTTGTATCTTTCTAAAAGATCTGAGTGTGATAGACCTAAAGATTACTGTTTGTAATAAGAATTTCCAGTCTTGAACAAATATATATGTACATATATATGTATGTACACACGATCTTTAATCGTATGAGTATATAAAATTCTCTTGATGAATTGGTGTATGGGTCACAGATACACAGACATGAGCCCAGAAATTCTCATTTTAAGATTGTTTTCTGTGCTTAGATCATAGACTGAAGTCTTCCATGCTGAGGGAAAGTTTAAATGTTTTAGCCACTGCCGAGAAAGATGCAAAGGAAACAATAAGTGCTTCAGCACTTATTAAAAAAAAAA